>VNJR01006436.1:0-237326 GCA_008042585.1 Drosophila punjabiensis
TCTCTTAGAAGAATTTGCACAAAAATATTTGATTAAATTTTATTATTATTACCTAAATTTATATTATACATCTATAAAAAATAGTGTTGATTTTAAGAAACACTAGAATCATCATTTCTGGCATCAAAAAATATAGTTTTCTTTACCTCAGTACACAAATATTTATCAATCATTAATTTATTTCTCCCCCTAGCAACATCAGACATCTTCTATAATTCTCTTTGGACGTTTTGCCAAAAAAAACAGAAACAATGGCAACCACTTCACAAAAATCCAAAAATAGATGGGAATTTCTGTAAGCAACTTTCTCTTCTAAAATCTTCTGCAGACAAGCCAAGCCGATTCATTAGAAAACTGCCACTTGGCAGCGATCTTCCATGGGGGTTCCATGGTGTAATGGTTAGCACTCAGGACTCTGAATCCTGCGATCCGAGTTCAAATCTCGGTGGAACCTAAGGGATAATTTCTTTTTTTTTTTTCCTAAATATTATTTTTAAATATTTCGTATATTAAAATATATATTTTAAGTAGTTTTGTTGATTTTAAAGAAGACGCTTTGTAAATATCGTTTAATTTGTTTTAGAGAAAACCTGTTTCTTCGCTCGCACGTGTGTTCTTAAGAGCTTTCGTTTTGGCGAGCTTTAAAAAGCTCAAGTTGTCAACAAAGTACACGTGAGAGAACGAATCGCGAGAGAAAGAGACCCCCGAAATATACAACAAATTATGAATATAAACAATAGCTGAGTGCGCAATGCTTTGAATGAACGATTAGGCAAAGGGCAGTTACCTTTTGGCACTTAAAAACTCACCTTTATCGCGAAACAACTGCTTGTAGGATGATAGATTTTCCGACTCCAGCCATTCGTCGACACTGGGAAGGGTCGGCTCCGAGCGGGGGGCGTAGGCGGGATGCGAGGACCAAATCAATAGCACTATTTTCACCAGCGATACCGTGAACATTAAGCTCAAAACCAACGCAATCAGCACTTTCAGAGAGCGTTTCAACATAATCCTGTCAACTGCCAGCCGCAAACGAAGTCAAATCCACGTCAAAATCCGAATTCCGTCAGGCAGCAGCAGCAGGCGAGGATTCTTCTTTTGTGCGCCAAACAAACAACAATAAATGCCAACGGCAAACGAAAACTAACCATAGCCAAGCGCGCGCGGTAATTTACTTATCTTCTATTTTGATTAGTTTGCAGAAAAAAGCGCAAAGGTGCAAAAAATGCAGCGAGAGCAAAAAATAAATGCACTTCTGCTTCTTCGTTTTTGCATTTTTGTTTTGTTGTTGTTGCTCAGCTGCAAATACATCGACGGTGATATCGATACTATCGGTGTTTTGAAAATATGCGGCGCATTGAATTTTATTTTGCAATTTATGTTAAGACGAAACGCATTTTCAATGATTTTTGTTTATTGTAAATTGTGCTTTCCTAGCTTTTGGTTTATTGTGTTGAAATATGACAGAAAAGGGGCTGATTTTCTGTTTCACAACATTGTAGTCTCTTATTAGTCACGCATAACAACAGCTGTTTAGCAGGGACACCAATCACTTAGCGAGTTTCAGCACCACTAAGCACCACATATTTTTAAAGTAGAAAAACCAATTTACCAGATGAAATAATTGTCAACAGATAAATTAAACAATCAAAAAAAGTTTAGTTTGATAGAAAAAAAAACAAGAAAAAGATATTAAAAACAAAAAAAAGTTATGTCAGATCAGGTTCCACCGAGATTTGAACTCGGATCGCAGGATTCAGAGTCCTGAGTGCTAACCATTACACCATGGAACCGCTTGACTGATGGCTGACAAAACTCATAAAAATGCTACGTAAAGAAAAGTAAAGCGCTGAACAAGCAAATTGTTATCTTATTCATATGAATTTTTAATATTTAAACCTATTTAATTTATAATGCGCAGTAATATTTTAGAAATATATTATTAAGATATTTGTAAGCAACCTGTAAATGAGTTAAATTGGTCTAAAACGTCCATGTTTAAGTTAAATAAAACATCGGGATAGTAACCAAGAACATTTTTTTTTAAATTAAGTATCTTAAAGAACAAAATTAAAAAAAAAAAACATATATTAAGAAAAAAAAGGAAATAAAAAGTCATTTTCCCAAGGTTCCACCGAGATTTGAACTCGGATCGCAGGATTCAGAGTCCTGAGTGCTAACCATTACACCATGGAACCGCTTGTTTGCGTGCCGTCAAAACCGGCTGACATTTTTCGCTGGGCCAGCGATGTTGCTTTTTTCATGTCATGCGAGATACCGAAGATGAGTAACAGAGCAGAGTTGGTGAAAGTTTTAATCTCAATTAGTGAGAATCCAAAATCAATACTAATTTGCTTTTCAACATTTTTTATTTGCTCAATTTCTTCTCTTTGTTTTTTTTTTTGCGATTTTACAAGCACTTATGACTAATTAGAGTTGCCAGCGCGCGCATATTCCGTTTAATCCGTTTGCAGTTCCATTATCACGAGACGGGTTCAACTAAGCCCTTAGCCGTAGTAGGAGTAGGGGGAAGCATAGTATCCGCCGGAATAGGCGTAGGGGCTGGCTCCGTAGTAGAACTGGGGGGCGGGCTCGGGGCTGGCAATCGGAATGGGTGCGGGGTTGGCACGGGGCAGCGGTGCCGGGGCAGGAACGGCCAAGGCAGCGGCGAACAGGGCGGCGAAAACAACAACCAGCTAAAGAGGAAAATTAAAAGGGTAAAGGGAGTTGGTTTATTTAATATATAATAGTTAAAGTAAATTAGTTGTCAGAGAAAGTGTAAAAAAATGTATACAATTGTTTATTTTTTTACTCCTAATAAGGATTTTATTTTCTTTTAATCCTTCAACTCACCAGCTTGAACATTTTGTTTGTTTTGATTTTGTCTTGAGGACTTGAGATGCTTCTTAAGCGATTGATATTTGTGATTTGATGCTGGTCGACACCTGTCAGCGGTCTTATATAGTCCTCGGGCAATAGCAAAAAAAATCTATATATAAATATATATAATTCGCACTCATGACTTATTTATGATGTCGCACTTCTGGACTCTGATCGGATTTATGGCCATTTCTGTTTTGCTCACATCATTCTGGCAATAGTTTCGTTTTCTATAGTTTTTTGTGGAACCAAAACAAAAATTTCCTTGCGCATTCTAATGACTTCTTATTCTTCTCCGTCAATCTCTGATGATGATGGAATCGCTATATAGCTGTAGACTGGCCTTGAACGTGATTTCAGGCTCAGACGGGACCAGGGTATAATCTCAGGCTACGCTCATTGCATTTTAATTGGGAATTTCTGGTCTCTAATTTGGGCTACCATTCAGTTGATTAATGATTGGTAGACATTGTCGGGTGTACCGAATGAGAGTGCGATAGGGTTGGACTCGGATCTTATCTAGATGGCACGAGTTTGGAGATGGAATTTATATGCAGTTAATTGCTTGGAATATGGAAATGATTTTCTAATGGCTTATAGGAGTTATTTAATTGATTTATATAGTTTATTTGGGTAATTAATAAACTCTACAATTCCTATATTTCAAAATTTTTAATGTGAAAATCACTTAACATTGTCTTTTAGATAGATAACTCTACAAACAACAGAATATATGAATATTAACTAATTGATAGAAGATTTTAATTTACAAATTTTTATTACTAATTTACAGATATACATATGTGTATACATGGATCAGATTGTAATCTTTTTAGACTCTTATTTTCATTATAAGATATTTATAATAGGTGCAAACAAGGACTACACCATAATGTCTACTTAAGTTTGAAATAAGTTTAACTTGTGATATAATTTTGAATATATAAATTACTTCATTTTTGGTGTATTAAGGACTTTATAATAATTTGCTCTCAAGGTTTTAACTAGTTTAAGTTTTGGTACAGTTTTAAATATAAAAATATATTTTAAAACACAAAAGAAAAAAATTCTTTTATATTGGAGGAATTAAATTTAAAATTTAAATGTTCCTTTGTACTATTATAAGAGAAGGGCTAGATATAAACATAACGTTTTTAATTCCTTGAGAAAGGGATGTATTGGGATTATAACTAATCTAGTTTTTTTTTATTGGCTTACAAAATCTAGATATTTTTAGCTTTATTTAAATATTTAAAATTAGCTACATATATTTAATTATATTTGAATAAAACATGGAAAGGTTATTATTGAAGTATTTTAACTTCACAAACTGATTTATTTTTTTAATTTAATGAAACAGTGTAACAATTCTCTTGTAATAATACGTAATATATATTGTAAGTCATATTTATTTAATTATCAAATCTCCTACGAACACTACATACATATATAAATATTACACAACTCTTTTTACTTGTTCTATTTTTATTTTGTTTTTAATTTGTCTTTAGATAAATCACCTCGACCGGAACAAATTCACTTATTTCATCGACTCTGCTTGGGAGTGCAAGTGTATCACATATACAAAAAAATTGCCAAATCATGTATTCTTAAACTCCCAAATCGATCGGAATGACAATATAAAGCCAAATGTTTGCCGCAGGCCAAAATCGAACCCAAAACCGAAGCCCGATAAAAAGAGTGAGTTGACAATGAGAGAGAGAACGTCGGAGACGACACACATTCCGGGGCAGGGAATGGGTTAGTGTATGGAAAGCGGATTTCTGGGCGGAGGGAGGAGCCACTTTTTCGCCGTTGTTGTTGTTGATGATGATGGCGACGATGCGATGTCGTCAGGCAAACAGATTAAGAAACAATAACGCTCTTTGTGCGCGGAACATTAGGCGAGCGCGTTAAGAGCCGTAATGAGCCATAAACTTGGCCGGCAGAATGCATATGGAATATCAAAGCGCGATGCAGTCAGCAGTGACAGAAAAAAAGTATGAAAGAATCGGCTTAGAGTCCCCGTAAGCCCCTCGAAATGTTTGCTGCCTGTTGAAGCGAATATAAAAGCCGGCAATTGAGCAAACATCGAGTGTAGTTCGATTCTGTTTGTCAAGTCGTAAAGCCTTAACTCTCTTGCAACATCATCATGCTGAAGCTGGTGAGTGTGTGTTTGCCTGCCGAAGGACCTGTCTTTGATACCATCCTGCCCCATTCGTATATTCAACCTGACTCTGCCCGCAGGTATTCCTCCTGTTCGCCGCCCTCTTGGCCCTCGCCCTGGCCGGTCCGGCTCCCGCTCCCCTGCCCAACCCGGCTCCCGTGCCGCAGTTTGTCTACTCCGCCGGCTATCCCGCCGTGGGCTATGCCTCTCCGTATGTCTACTACGGCTGATACAACATTTCGATTTTGATTTCACTGAATAAAACCCTTTTGATTTTGTGCATGAATATCTGAGTGTGTTTTTTGATTTTTAAAGGGATTTTACGAAAAATTAATGTAAGCTCTGTGGTTTTATAGGCTCTATAGGTTCGGTATTTCTAAATTTAAAAAAATATAGAAAATAAGTAAAAAAGCTAGAGTCAAGTATGTCCGGCATGCATTTCTAGACAAATAATATGATCTTTGAGGAGGAAAGCCAAATTTTCTCTCAAATAAGTAATCCATAGAATCTTGCTATATCCTGATGATTAATTGTAGAAAGAAAAATTTTTTATTTAAAGGGTAAAATATTTGTAATATATAATAATGATGGAATTTATTATTAATCATATAATTATAAATAATATTACATATCAAAAAATATAATTATAATACCAAATTAGTGATTAAGAAAAATAAAGTAGGTATATAAATATATTTATATTTAAAATATAAAGTGTTGCTGTGTAACTATATTTTCGTTAGCCATTAGTTCTACCAATGTCATAATGTTGAAAGAATAACTTATATTTTTTGTTTTTAATATGTGAGGTTATATAATGACTGCATGAGTGAACATAATAATTTAAGATACAATATAATATATAATATAATTTGAAATAAAGTATAATATTTAATATAAATACTTTTACAATAAATACTTAATATTCGGAT
This sequence comes from Drosophila punjabiensis, assembly GCA_008042585.1. Lineage (NCBI taxonomy): Eukaryota > Metazoa > Arthropoda > Insecta > Diptera > Drosophilidae > Drosophila > Drosophila punjabiensis. The sequence goes on from VNJR01006436.1 coordinate 5,980, forward strand.
AAGTTGGATAGTAAATGACGTGAATGTTTGGATACAAAATATAAAATTTCGAATGTTGAAAAAGCTTAAAAGCCATTTCGGTCTTACAAAATGTATTATTTTATGGCTATGATTTATCTTCACCTCAAACTTTTACTTTGTTCAATAAGTAACTGTTCTAATTTTAGAAAAGTAAACCGAAACTTGGTTTTTTTATACCAGATGCGTACAATATATAACAATAAGGTAGCAGGTATACAACTTTCCAATGTACTCTTTTATACAAAAAGCTGTTCTACTACAGAAAAGTTTATTTTGTAAAGTAATTGCAAGTTTTGTTATTATGTTATTTTACCTTTTATCTAAAGTTTATTCAATTATCACAGAAATAATTAAAAAAAATTAAATATTAGGTCTATTTCAAGACAAATAATTAATAAATTTCTTCAAAAATGCTTTTTAAATTTATCAAAAAGCACAGAACTCTTACTGTTATAACATCTCTTTATAGCAAACTTGTCAAAAGTTCACCCCTCTTTTAAGCTTTCTAAGCTCCTTCCCAATAGCAAGCTTTTCACCCCGAACATCCTTGCTCCTGCCAAGTCCTTCGCAACATTTCGAACTGCAAATTGTGTGGCAACATTGCGAAGTTGCTGGCAGAAGAAGTTTTCCCTTTTCGGGCGCGACTTCCTGGCCATGGCGTTGGCAATGGGAAAAAGGATGCGGCAGGACGAGCGATGACTTCAGTGTACTTTCTGGCTTCGCGACGGTTCGAACGTGAGCACGGCTGCCGGAATCAGAATCGGAATCGGAATCGAAGGATCCGCGATTCGGAGGAGTCGCTCGAGGACTTCGTAATCGTAATCGCTCATCAGGACTTCGTCGAGCATCCGCCGAGTCCATCCTGCGGTGCACTTTCAGTCGAATCTCGACGTTCGCCTGCAATGGAACAAGGACTCGCCAGCGGCGGCTGCTCGATGAGCCAAAAGTTGGCCAAGTAAAGAGCGCGAGAATTGAACGTGAAGCGTGGAAAATCGCCGGCAGGATATGTTTGCCGGATATGTCCTACCCAACCCAACCCGCCTCGCGCCAGCTGAGGACTTCCTCAAGTGCCAGTGCTTAAGAAGAAGATAAAAAGAACCGCAAAACAAAATAACAAAAAAGGAGAGCCAAGCAAAAAAAAAAATAAAGGAAAATAGAAGAAGCCAAAATGTTGGCCCTGAGCTGGATGATGATGTCATGCTGCCGCTGTTGCCATTGTCCTGGCCAAAGTGAAAGTGGTGTTGCCGGTGACACACATGAGCGGCTCAGTCATGTGCCATTATCCCTCAAGTGAACAGCCTCGTAATTAACTGCGAAAGTCACCGAAACAAAAAATAGAAACACCGAGCCCAACGTGCAATAAACTCGCAAATTGTGCGCCTACAAAAAAAAAAAATAAAAATAGAAGGAAAACGTAGAAATTTAGTGAAATTAACCATTAAGGATAATAGCCAAGTAAAGGATTATATAGCCCGCTGAGCCATGGATACTTTGATGGCGCTCTGCTCCTTGCTGTTGCTGCTTCTCACACAAAACGGTAGGATAATCGCAGATTCAAGTCTTTTAAAGGAAAATTTGAGAAGAGGGACTTGACAGGGGAACCGCTTTAGAAACAAACTCTTGCTTTTGGCCAAAATTATATTTGCTGCAACTTCCCCGCATTGTTTTTCTCCTCTCTTTGTTTGCATTATAATGAAATTCAAAGCTGAATGCCAAATAAGTTCATTTGTTTTCTTCACAACTTTTGGCTCTCTTTTGTTTGTATATTTGATGAGAGTGAGCCGCAAAATGTTTTGTGTGGATTACCCAAAGAATTTCAAAATTTCTTGAATCATTTATTAATTATGTGGCTGCTAAAAACTTTAAAAAGTTGGAAATAAGATGTGTTATTTGGATATGACATTATTGACGGTATAAAAAAGGATAGATTTTATTTTTTGTCAGCAATATTAACGTTTTATTTTTTTGATAACAAGAAAATAAATATTTAAAAATTGAGATACTTCTAATTAAGGCATAAGAGTAGACCGCATTTATTTTACGTTCAAAACAATAATATTCTTTATTGTTTTAAATATCAAGAACACAACTAATTAAATGAAAATAACTATGCTTTATATTATATATATTTTTATTTAAGTTCATTGTATTTTTAATAATTTAAATTTGCTTTTGAAGAGAGTATAAAATTCACCTTTAAATGTATCATACTTTATCTCCGTTAAAAAAAAAAAATGTCCAACGCTTTTCTTTTATGCAACTTTTTCAAGATATGTGTAGTTTTATGTGTTCAACCGAGTAAGACAAATATTTGCTTCTTTTCTGGCTGGCACAAATCTGCTTTCAAATGTAGTGGAATCAAAGGGAAGAATTTCTTTGGGAAAACTTTTCTTTTTTTTTTCCTTGTTTTAGCTGAAACTTCTCTTGTCTCTGACCAAACAAACACACCCGCAAAAAGAAGAAGAGATTTTTTATTTTCATTTTTTTTTCCATTTTGCGGCTACGCAATGTGGCATGGAAATATTACACATACGCCCATTGCGCTCTCAGCCCGAAAGTATGCAGTGGAAAGCGCGGAGTGGAGGGGCGGAATAGGGCCCAAGTGATACTCTTCTAAGCAAGCCATGTGTGAGGGCTTTGTGAGTGTCGAAGGAGCAACCTTCGCCCAAATTAGCCCATGGCCATGTGGCCCTCGAAGATGAAACGTTTCATGGGAATCATGAGAAGGAATTCATTACGGCAAAGGAATAGCGTTCTGAGAGGGGGACTAGGAGGGAGGCAAAAAGGGCAAGTGCCCCAAACTCAAGCCCCTTGACAGGCTTTGAAGTGCCCAAGAGGGCAGCGGAAGTCACTAAATGGTCCACAAAAAATTTATAGAAAACTACAAAACATTTTCGGGACTTATCGTGAGAGAAATCATATTTCTTTCATAGTTTATTTAAAGCTAGAATTTATTTTAGTTGCAGAATGTTTACTATTTCTGCTTTAGTTTATATTAGGCTAGAATTTTATTCAGTTGCAGAATGTTTACTATTTCTGCTCTGTATTAGTTTTTGTGTTTGCTAAAATTTTAAATTCGTTTAATTTACCTTTCAAAGGCTTAAAAAATGTTTTTTTTTTTGTTTTTTATAGCTAATATTGTAATGTTTTCCATATCTTTCTTTAATAAAACTATGAAATTTTTCTTAGAATTACACAGAAAATGCAGGGTATTTTTAAACATAATAAAAGCTAAGAAAATGTCTAACATCTTCTTATATACTTTCCATAAAATTTCATCATAGAAAATATAAACTATAAAAATATTCAAATTTCACAAAAAAATAATATTAAACATAAACAAACTCCAAGCTATGGAAATATAAATAACAAATTCATCTTTCACAATCTTTATATTTCTTACACTAAATGAAACCCATTGCCAGAAAATACAAAACTAAAAGAAAAGCAAGCGGAATGGAAGGAAAATAAAAATTTATGCATAACAAATTCAGTTTACAATGATAGAATTACATTACCTCTACAATTTCAGTTACCCCTTTGCTACTTTCCCCTCTCCATCAACTCAAACTTGATTGATATGCAGGACACAAAGAACCTAAAACCTTAACAATTCAATTGCAGAAAATGTACCTCCATTTATATATAATGTGTGTGTGTGTGTGTGTGCATATTGCTTACGAATCCAAAATGGGGAATTTGAATTTTTATTGAATTTATTTGAACATTCACATCAACCTTCTCTGGCCATCAAATAAAATATTATTAAATTAAATTTGATGGATTTGTTGCTTGCCGGGGCAAAGAATTTCCTAGGAAGCTTTATTGATTGAGATGGAAAAAGCGCAAATTGATAATAGATGGAATTTTCGGCAAATCAATTGGCCAAAGTTTGTTACAGTAGCTCCATAATTTATTACATTTAAATAATTAAAAGTGCGAAATATTAAATTTTCTCGCTTCAGGCATAAACCATTTAGTTTGACTATTAGATAAAATAACCTGTGCATTTGTTCTCTAATCAAATACATTTTCACATTCAATTTGTTGACCAAATCTAGCTTGGATTTGTTTATAAATATAATTCAATTTTCATGCCTGTAGTTCCATTGTTTTCGCATTTCAATCAATGGAATGGAACTCAGTGCGAAATTTTTAATTCAGCTTTTATAGAGGATAGATTTCTATTTGGCTTTCTGTGATTTCGAATTTCAAAATAAATTTAATTCCTGCCCCTGCATGGTGCCTATAGATACCATTCTCAATACCAATGAATTTGATCCTTTCCCACATAGTTTTCTATATATATTTCCTTTGCGTTTTTTTCTGCACAAAGGGACTCGGAGTTATTTGTGTGAAATTTTAGCCAGAATAGCTGGTGGTAGTCATGAGAAATGTCAAAAAGGGTTTTCTGGTGGCAGGGCGAAGCGTTAAAAATAAATAAAAAAATATAGGTTTGCGTGTTGGGGAATTTCAGGAATTTAGCCGCTTGGGAAAGGCTCATAAAAATTTGATGAAATCATTGCGAAATTCTAACTAAAATAAAGATATAAAAGCCATTTGTTTTAAATTAATTAGTTTTGTTAAATTTAAGGGAATTGCATAGACTTTAAGAGTATATAATATATGATAATTTATTTAATTAAAAATATATTTTATTTATTTTATAATATATTTTATTTAAAGTATTTGTACATTGGAAACCTAATTATAAATTAAGTTACAAGATAAATATATGATAATTTATTTAATTAAAAATATATTTTATTTATTTTATAATATATTTTATTTAATGTATTAATTATAAATTAAGCTACAGGATAAATATCAGCCATAGCATAAAATAACTTTTATTTTCTATAATAAGAACATATAAATTAAAGGCTAATGTTTTGTTTTTAATTTTATTATTTCTTAATTTTTTACAATTCCTTGTTTACATTTTTAAATTTTCTTGGTAATTATTATTTAATAAATACAAGAATTTTTGTATTATTATTGTACAACCTATTTGTTTATTAAGTTATTTCTCTTGTAGTGCTCTCAACTTTTTCATTTCCATAATAATATCCTTCAAACAAGTAATGAAAGCGCAAGAAAAGAATTTCCATTAAAATGGATGCAACACAAGCAGAAAATGTGGGCCAAGCAGGAGGCAGAGGGCGTGGCAGGATGTCAGGGGAGATGGGTTAATCAGTTGCCTTGCATATTTCATAGGAAATATAAATGTCTATGTATAGAGCAAGGATTCATTCATTCATTCACTGGCCGCTGCCCCCCAAAAGCTAATTAAATTGAAGGCAAAAGGGAAATAAAAGCCCGGATAAGTCCAGAAGAAAAAACATAATGTTGGCCTGTCCATATAAATTATGATTATTTTTTTTATGACCTCAGCTTGCCCATTTTGTGTATCACACCGACCCGGCCCCGCCCCCCCGAGCCCCTTGAGAGAGTGATAAATTTAATGCAAAAAGCTATGCAATTTTTTGCTTCCCCTTCTTTTTGTTGCAGCTGCAATCCTTGGACAGCTGGACGGCAGCAGCAGCAGCAGCAGCAGGGGGAGTGGCAGCCCCCCGCCCGCCAGGATAACCGCCGTCACACCACCGCTCCGCCTGCAGCCGTCGACGCCATCAATAACGCATTTTGTAAATGAATCCTTCATCATCTTCTGCCAGACAGTACAAAAGGATATCGACACCAAGTGGCGTGATCCCCGTGGCCAGACCCGGGAGAACACCAAGGGGCGCGTCCACATCGAAAAGAAGACGGGTAAGTGGTGGCAGTAATGACCCACCATAGTGGCCAGTGCCACCCACATTAGCCACTGCACAAAGTCTGGACCACTCTGCTGGCTACTCTCTATGCAAATATATAGCACCTTGCTCTTTACAACCAACATAAATTGTGGTCGGAACTACTTTAAGGTGAATTATGGTTGGGGAGCTTATTAAATCCAGGCGAGAATAGGGATTTATAATCTCTTTAAGAAATAAATGGAGAATGTTTGGGAAAGTGGAATCAAATTATAGAAGAAGTAATAAAAGTATTACTAGTAATAAAACCATTGAAGAAGTAGTATTAAAATTTAGTAACAATTACAAAGTTTACCAAGGATTAATCTTTAATATAATCTCTTTAATAAATAAGCAAATTAAGAATTAGCAGGTAAAGGTATTATAATAAGGAAATTTTTATATTAATATTATTTTCACTTTTTATAAATTAAAAACATATTTGCAGGTTTTATTAAACGTGCCCCTAAAATATGGCAAGTTTAATAAACCGAACGCCTTAAGTGCACAAATAAACACATATACAAAACGTTTAACTTGATATTTGATTAGGCAAATTAAAAAAAGAAAAACAAATTTTTAAACAGTTTTAAATTATATATTTAACTATAAATAAAATATTCTAATCCCAGTTTATTCAATAGAGAACTTGAAATATTTTTAAGATTATTTTTTTAATTGGTACTTTTATCATATTTTAATAAAAAACACCTTATACTAGAGTGTTTCTTCTTTTTTTCTAGAGGCTTAAAACACCTTAAAAATCTGTCCATAAGTATGCAATAAAATGTATTAGAGAGAAGTTCAGTGCGAATTACAATGCAAAATGTTTAAGCATAATTTTTTGCACCTTTTCAAGAGTGCAAATTGATTTTTCTACAGTTTAAAATATATTAGAATATATTTTGGCACCTTTTCAAGGGCTTTAAAGCTCTAGTGATTTCTATACCAACCAAATGTTAAAGAAATTAATTTAAAATAAAATATTAGTACTTAATAAATATTTTAATATAATAGCAAGTATTTTTAATCTTTCTTAATTCTTATATAAGGTCTGCTGGCCCTCGTTTTCGAGCACATCTCATTGGACGACATGGGCAACTGGACCTGCGAGGTGAACAGCATTGCTAATGGAAATCGGAATGTGAATGTTGAACGTGAATTCTTTACCTCCTTCGAGCTGCTCGTAAATCGTAAGTTGGCAAAACTAAAGAAAAAAAATATAAAAGAAATGAGGTCGTAAAAAGTGCTGCCTGCAGGATCTGTTTACTTGCTTACTCAGTTGTGATTTTGGGACTTGGCTTTGGCCAAGAACTGTCCAGGACACACAAGGACAACAAAAGAAAAGACCAAGATAAATAAGATACTTTAACTTTCTTGAATTGAATTCTTAAAAGATAATAACTTGAGATACAATTTAAATGTAAGACACAGAAAAAGTGCTTAGAAAAGTAAATAAATAAAAAATATAAACTATAATGTTGCCTTAGCAATTATCAACACTTGAAAGCATCTTGAAAGCATTTTCTTTTGCAATTTAACCACAATTCCGAGCAACCACAACCCACTTCTTTTTTTCTGCTAAAAGTTTCAAAGCAATTTCCGCCTCAACAGGACCGACAAATCATTTAATCTATTTACAAATCAGAATGAGTACTCTGCCAGCCACATTTAAAGTAACTCGATGAACTACATTCTAGACACACAAGTTGTCAACTTTTACCAATCAAAGGAAGACCAAGTAAACAGAGCCAGCAAAGGACATGACTAGCTGGGAATGGGAATGGGCATATCATTGACTGCATATTTACACAAGGAATTTGAAGAACGCACCCTCCTCCGCACTTTCCTCCAAACCGATTTTCCCCCATTCTGATTTTCACCCACAGAGAAAATCTCATTTGGCAAGACGGAACAAGTGCAGTCGGTGCGCGAGGGACGCGATGCATTGGTCAATTGCTTTGTGGAGGGAATGCCCAAGCCGGAAGTCTCCTGGCTCCTCAATGGCGAATACATAAACAGTAAGTTAAGACACTTGAAGAAAATATGCCAATCTTTTATTCTTATTAAGTAACTTAATTAAGAATTATGATTTCATGAAAAAGAAGCCTTTTTAGGTTTCTTTAACACTTTTTGTAATGAGTAAATAATGTTTTTAAAATGTTTAGAAGATTGACTGATTGAAATCTGTGTTAATTGTGGAATTATTCAATATCAGAATATTTTTAAATTATTTTTTTTGTAAGTTTAAAAACTAATAAAAACATTTTTAAAGTTAATTTTATCTATAGTATCTTTTTTAATTGATAAATAATATTTTTCTACAATTAAAATATTTAAAACTCACCCAAAACCCAATCACATTTTTGTATAAACTTCAAATACATCAAAAATAATTCCTCAAAAATAAAAACAAGCTAAAATCTAATACTTGGTAAAAAAAATCCCACCACAATTAAACAAATTAAAATTGTTTTTGTGCAGAAATTTGCCCCTTGGCCAAAGCAAACTTGTTAACTATTCCCAACAACATCATTATTTCCCCTGCGATCCTGCACATACTCGTAGCGCCCTGAAACCTCGTACTGAACGCATCCTTTTTTGTTTTGCAGCCGTGAACTCGTCGAAGCACAGTCGCCTGTCGAACGGACTGTACATCAAGAATGTGAGCCAGGCGGATGCCGGGGAGTACACATGTCGGGCGTTGCGTATAACACCGACTTTTTCGGATGCCGAACAAATAACGATATTGCTAAGGATACAACGTAAGTGCCATGCATCCCAATCTCATGCTTTGTATATCGAGTCCTGGTCAGCCCCTGCAAGGACATGCAATCCCGCTACGTGCCACACTTGATAATATTTAATCTCGAATTTATTTCGCACCCCACTTGTTGGCAATTGCATTCTCCTTACTGCTGGGTTACTACTAACCCCACCCATCTTGGGTTTTTCCCCTTGAAAATTGAGCTGAGAATTTTGCAACAAAATCTTTTGCTGATGGCAGCTTAAAGTTATTTAGCCTCCCTTTCCGGATTTTCCTCCCCTCTCTAGAGGGAATGGACTGAACATGCTTCGTTGGCTATAATAAGATTTCCAAGCAGCTCCTGGCAGCTACCTACCAATTGAAGTTATCCCCATGGCACTGAGTGGGGAATTCCTGCAGGATGTCAGGGTCAAGTGGCTGGGAAATGCAAATAATTGATGCAAATTTCCAAATGAACATATTACACGACTTGCGACTTGATTTCTGGAGTGGGAATTACCATAGGTTCTAAGTTGAGAAACTGTTTGGGGATTAAAAGATAAAGAAATAGAGTTTATATTTGATTCTTTGATGTTAGAGAAAATGTTAAGTAAGCTTAGCTATGAGGTGAAAGGCTAGAAACTAACAAATCCATCTTGAAAATGGCTAAAGGATTCACCTTTGCACATTCCAATAATTTCTGGCATTTGCCAAAACAATAAAAAATGGTCTCCAGGGACTCGTTTACAATGCTGACACTGCCCGGAGTGGCAGGACTGTTGTTGTGCCATCGATATTGGACAACATATGGCATCATAAACAAACCGACACCAAGGCAAGTAAATAGTCGCTGGGCAAACTTCATCGCAGCTTCAGTTGATTCATCCTTCAGCCCCGAGAATTGAGTTGCCGTCAAAATTGTACTAATGACTGCCGGACGAAGGTTTGCACAGACCAGCAGCAATGCACTGGAAGAAATAAGGGGGTTTAACTTTAAAAAGGTTAAAGGAAATATCAATCTATCTTTATTATATTACAAACTTGAACTTTTGGGTAAATAAATATATTAATTTTTTGATGCAATTATTCGGAAGTACTTTGGGTTAAATACGATTGTTAATCTAATTTATTGTTTATTTTTTTAATAATTAAATATATAAAAATATAAATAAAAGAAAATCAATTCAGGAAGCTTGTAAAAATATAAATTCTCTTATATATTTAATAAAAACTTGTGATTATTATTTATTACATGAATGTATGTTTAAATTCCCTTTAAAAGTAGGTCAAGTTTGGTTCTGTAATTGGTTTTAATTACCATTTTCTTTGCTAAATTTAATAAGGATTATTTTATTTAAATATCCTACAAATTCTTTTACAAGAAAATTCTTCAAATTACAATTTTCTTAACGTGTAGCTAAGGCTAACCAAGCGAACGAATCCTTGGGGCAGCTCTGCTGGCGCTGCAAGGCAAACAGCCGGCGAATGGAAACCGAAACTAATTTGCTGTCCCACAGCCAAGGCAATGGCACACACACCCAGAGTTACCCACCGAATCCCCAGCAGATATGCCAAGGGGCAAGGGGGGAGATGGGGCTCCGAGCAGGAGCAGGAGCAGGAGTAGAAACAGAAACTGAAACAGGGACCGGCAGATGGAATGCTGCACAAATGCTGCAATATATAGGTTTGCATTTCCTCAGCAATAAACTTCAATGAGCCGCAGTGGCGATGATGGGCGACGAGGATACAAGGACACTGGGCTATCGGGGACAAACGATGAAATGCTAAAATGCTGCTATTAGCCAACGCCTTGGTGGGAAAAGGATGGTGTCCTTCAGAGAGTTCTGGGTGGTTACAGTGGGGAGTAAAATAGAGTAAAGGATACGGTAATTAAAAGCTAATTACTTTTGCTGTCGGGATATGTGTAGTTAATATAAAAAGGAACTGGGAAGGATATGGAAATATAATTATATATAAAGATATTACATTTATTGGGCTTAATTTGGTTATATTTTCTGAATTAATACCTGAAAAGCTGTCTTGTTAAGCTTATAAAAACCTTCCCTATATCTTCTCTTGTTCTAAAGATACTTCCTTCTTTTAAAAGCTATAAATTCGTTTATTTTCTTAAAAGTATCACTTATCTGATAAATCTTTCCCCAAGGCTAGAGAATTTTTATCCAAAAAAGAGACAAAAAAATAGTAAAAGCTAAGAACACACAATTTGCAACAGAGCCTGATTCAATTTCCTGGATACTATGTACATTTCTTACTCGCCTTCCATTTGTTTGGCTCTGGGTTATAAACAAGTTTTTTTTGTGAAGGAGAAGAAAGTGTAGGAAAGTTCCTTGCATCGAGTGAAAACCAAAATGGAAGAGTAAAAGAAAGACAAAACTCTATTGTTCAAATGATTTGATTATTGCGGTTTTTTTTCTTCCCCAATTTGTGTGCAGGGAACAAAGGCGTCCATTTTGGTTTTGAATATTTTGTATTTTAGTATTGAGAAAATTGTTTGTTAAATTAAGGAAAAGGAATATTAAAAAAATTATTTTTAGATGTGCCTTGTCTGCTGTCAGAGACAAGGACAAAGTGAGACAGATCTCTATCTAGCCCCTATATCTTCCATTCTGCCACCTTTCCGAGAGTGTAAGCTGATGTATGAACAAACAAAACTAGGCCGAAGTTTCTGGTACTCAATATACGGGCTGGAAGGCAACACTTGAAGAAAATTCCTGTAAGAATAGGAAGGGATATAAAGTTTTATATTCTTATAATAATTTAGAAAAATTCTAGCTACAAATTATATAAAAAAAAGGAGAAATGAGAGTGATTTTAGCTTTAAATTAAATATAAACGGAAACAAATTATAGAAGAAAAATAGCAAACAGAAATAAAAAAAATGTTTTAAACCTACAAAAAGCTCTTTAAAAATTCTGGATTGAGTATGAGCACTTTTCTTCCAGTAAACAAATCGTATTACAAGTTTTTAAACCTACAAAAAGACCCCTTTAAAAATTCAGAAATGAGTATAAGCACTTTTTTTCCAGTGCTCGTTCCACACTCTCTTCTATAACCTCCACTTTACACCTTTCCTCTGACATATCTGCAGATAAACCCCACTGGTTCTACAACGAGACAATGCCCGTGCAGTTCGCCTATGTGGGCGGGTTTGTCAACCTGAGCTGTGACGCAATGGGGGAGCCACCGCCGTCGTTCACCTGGCTGCACAACGGCAAGGGCATCGTGGGCTTCAATCACCGCATCTTCGTGGCCGACTACGGGGCCACGCTGCAGCTGGAGCTGGTGAATGCCAGCCAGTTCGGGGACTACAAGTGCAAGGTGGCCAATCCGCTGGGCATGCTGGAGCGAGTGATTCGTTTGAGGCCGGGTCCCAAGCCAAATGGCCCAACGCGCTTCCAGCTAAAGAGACTCTATACCAATGGCTTCGAGTTGGACTTGAGGACGCCGCGAATGAACAATGTCTCTGACCAGATGCAGATATATGGCTACAGGGTGGCCTACATGAGCCAAAAGGAGTTCAAGTTCAGTGGCGGCAATTGGAGTACTGCCAAGCATCGGGACTTTTCCTTCCATCAAGGTTGTATTTTTATATTGTAATATAAATAACAAATATATATAATAGCAAATATATATTCTATTTTATTTAATTTACAGGCCAGCACTTTCTCATCGGAAATCTGGCGGAGAACACCACGTATCTGCTGAGAGCGGCCAGTCGAAATCTGGCTGGTTTGAGTGACTGGAGTGCCGTAAGGACCTTTGTCACGGCTGCAGGATGCAGCTGGAATCCGTCGCTTCTATATCCCCTACTCGCACTCATGCTTGCCTCGTTCTGGTCATAGAGCCTGTCCCCAAATATATAATTATAACAAAACCCTTACCCCTTATCCCTAGCTCGTTATTGTTGCCGCTGAGTTTTCTATTTTTCGTATATCTTCTGTGATAGAACTTTGTGTGTGCAATTCACTTGAATAACTTAAACCCCAAATGAAATAAAAACTAGAAGAGGATTATTAAGCAAATGCTTTTTGCTTAAAATATAGAGAAAATATATTAGTTACAGCCTATTGCCAATTTTTGCTGCCAACTTTCATTCATCAACCGCATTTTTTGTACGTTTTTTAAGAGAAAAACCACAAAACCCAAAACACGATTTTGAGAAGCTGAGAGAAAGAGAGAAATGGTGGAATCCTTACGATACATACAATACATATGCATTGTCAAACTCTACCTTATAGTTAAATATGAAATGCCCAACTCTACATAAATGTTGTTCAAGCTAAAAAAAAGGAAAAAATAAGAAACTAAAACGATATACAAGTAAACCCCCCAAGAAACAAAGAAAACTTTGATGAATTTTACAAAACCACAAAACGAGAAAGTCCAAATTATTGATTATAAATTAAACGAGAGGAAAGCCAAGCGAATCAATAATAGAAAATGGATTGAATTAGCTTAATTGAAGTGGAAAACCCAAAAAAGCGAGGAAAGAATAGAGAGAAATGTGAAGCGAAATCCCAAATAAAATGAAATGTTTAGCTGGTAAGCAGGGCGTATGAGTAATATGAGAATAAATTCAACTGAATGTGTATAAAAATGCCTTTGATGTTGTTTCTCTGTGTCTGGCTTTCAAAAACAAACATTTTGTTTCATTTATTTAATTATTTTTGGCTAAAAGGAGCAAGGGGTGGGTAAGTTATAAAACATTTTTTGGATATTTTTAGAGTGCATTAAAGTTGTTGCAAATAAATACTATTCTTTTTTAGGTAAATACTTTTCACTTTATTGAGATTTAAGTTTATTTATACCTGTATTTTTGCATCAAAAGTACATTTAATTAATTTAAGCCATTTTGGGAAATAATTTCCGGATTTATCCTTACGCCCAAGGTGTCTCCCGATGACTATCTGGTGACCTTTGTTAGCCATCAAAATGTTTATCATATTCATTAGTGCAAATCTCGCATTGCTTTCGGGTCATAAACATCAGGCTCGAGGCCGAAGGACAAAAGCAAGTCCTGCGGCATAATGGCTGGCTCATTGCGTATGCCAAGCACGCGCCCAATTACAAGGATACTTGGCAAGGACACCGCCCTGCTGCCAGTTACCCCCTTTCGGGGGCAATAAAAAAAAGACATAATAAACTAACTCATAAAAGTCAATAAACTGTCAAATGGCAAAACATTTACATCACTTAAGCATAAATCTCTCTCCCTCTCTTTCCGCCTGCTTTCAGCTCTGCATCCTGGCAGGAACACGCACATATATATATATATATACATATCCTATAAAAAGGAGGAGAGCATATCCAAGGGCCATTTACATAAGCCCACAAATTCGCCCAGCGATAAATGATCATTAACGCAATCGGCCGCCATAACTTATTGTATTTTATTTAACTTTTATTTCAGCGTGTGCATATTTTTTGTTTCGGAAAAGAAAATAAAAAAACAGAAAACAGAAAACGAAAATTGTTACGGGTCAGCAGCAATCCACCCGCAGACGTGACAACGTGAAACAAAAATAAGCAAATTATGGCGCACAAATAAATACAATTCATTCGCTCGTTGTGTTTGCCCGTGTGTGTGCACAGCAAGGGGAGTGTGTGTGAATCTGCCACGCCCCCCCCTGCACAGTGGTCGATTATTAACACACGATTTATTGGCAATTTTTCAGTCACACCCAAGGAATGATGGAAGACTCTGCCGTGCTGGCCTTTATGGCGGGCCATCTGTACGGGTGTTTTGATTTAAAGCTCAAGAGGTTTTAAGTGGGGGTTATTTTTTAAGGAGAGCCAAAGGATAAAAATGATATATTAATGGGAAAAATTAATTATTTTAAAATATTTAAGTCAACTGTAATTATTTTCTAGGCTTAAAACGGTGTTATTATGATTAAAAATGAAATTTAAAAGCGTTTAACCAATTTAGATGTGACAAATTTATATTTATACATTTACTTGTCTAAATGTTATTATATTCCCATCAATATTAATTACTAAGTAGAAGAAATTATTACCTAGAAAATTATTTATAGTTTTACAAAGATTTATACAGTATATTTTTAAGGTTTTAAAATTTCTTATTTACATAGAAATCGAAATTGATGAGCATTTAACCATTTTAGAAACGATTAATTTATATTTCTCATTTTCTTATCTAATTTGTATTATATTCCCATCAACATTAATTACTAAGTTGTGGAAATTATTACCTTAAAAATTATTTATATATTTACAAAGATTTATACAGTATTTCTTTTAGGTTTAAAAATTTATTATTAAGATAAAAGTTGAAATTTAATGGCATTTAACCATTTAAGAAGCGATAAATTAATATTTATACATTTTTTTCTCTTATAATATTATATTATATTATTATATATTATTATATTTCTAGCAAGATTACTTAACAAATACTATAAGTTATTACCTAAACTATTAATTACATATTTACAAAGTATTATTTATATATTATATAGTATTTTTTCTAGGCTTTAAACTTTATTATTAAGATAAAAATTGAAATTTATGAGCATTTAACTATTCAAGAAGCGATAAATTTATATTTTCACATATTTCTGTATAAATTTTAATATATTTTTTAGCAAAATAATGTACTAAAATATATAAATTCTTACCTAAACAATTTATTACATATTTAAAAAAATTCATACAATATTTTTTCTAGGGTTAAAACTTTTTATTAAGATAGAAGTTGATATTTATAAGCATTTAACCAACTTAGAAGTGATACGTTTTTTACATTTATTTGTTAATTTATTTTGTATTAATTATTACCTAAACAATTAATTATATATATTTATAAATATTTATACAGTATATTTTCAAGGATCGCATTTTTGTTATTAAGATAGAAGTTGTAATTTATAAGCATTAGAAGCGATAAATTTATATTAATACATTTATTTGGTAAATATTATTATTTTCCTAAAAATATTTTTTACTAAATAATAAAATTTATTACCTTAACAATAAATTATAAATTTAAAAATATATATTCAATTTAATTATTTAATATGACCAAAAACCTAGCACACATCTTAAGAACCTTTGCTCTCATCAAACCTTTATAAATATTTTAAACCAAATTATTGAGTAAAAACACCACTTTAAAGGCACATTCAATATTAAATATTTTCAGTTTCCACCTGAAATTTGAAGAGATTGTGAAAAATGATACTACCTGGCCATCATTAATAGCCAAAAGTGTTAAACAATCAACGGAAGTAGCATTTAACTCGGCATTGCTTGTCTCACGGCAACATATGGAAATTAATCGGCCTGCCGCAACAATCACTTAATGGTTGATATTGAAACCCGCCTCTGCGATGGCCACGCCCCCTTTTAAGCCATAAGTTAACCGACTGATCAAAGTCGGCGGCCCTGAATGGCGGAAGATGTCAGTTGCAGCAGTTATTGCAGCTTCCCCCAGTTGCTGCAGTTGCAATCTTTCATTATTTATAATTATTTTTTACCTCTGTACCGTGCGCGTCTTTTGCTGGGCAATTAATGGGATTTTTTTAAATATACTTGTGCATACACATACCTATATATAAATGGAAAGCTATATATATATAAGGCAGGAAGCTGGTTGGAAAATCGGTAAACATTATTACCTGGCCATCAGCAGCAGAAAGTTTTGCAATCCACCTCGTCCTTGCTTGCTTTTACTCTCTCCTCTCCTCTCTCTTTCACGCTGTTGTGCCCGTAATCGTTTCGGTTTATTTTAATTAAAATTTACAATTAATACTTAATGAGTCGGGCAAGTGACATCAGCAACGATGGCAGCAACAGCAACTGCCCCCAAACTGCAGTGGCAACATCAAATTGAATTTCCCCATATAAGATTGCCCGTTTGAGTGGCATGTGGCACATCAGCCAAAGTGCATGATAATTTTCTGAAAAGTAATTTCAGCTCAGATTGAATATATGTATATATTTATATATATACAAAGACGGTTTATTTGAAGGCAAGGCAGCTGATACTCCCCTTGTCTGGGGTAGCTTCTTTATAAATAAATGAAATCTGTCAGCATATTTAATCGTTAAAATGGCAAATTTATGTTGCTCTTATTTCTGGGCTTCCAAATGCAATCAAAGCTATAAAAGATACTAAATTTTATCGCCAAATTGTTTACTATTTGATTGTTTTCCTAATTCAATATTTATAATATAGTCAAGGTTGTAAAAAGGGGTTTAAAAGTTTACAAATTATAAATTTATAAAGCAAGAGAAGATTTATTTTAAGCTGAATTTATTAAGCTACATAAAATATATACAAATAAAATAATTAATAATACTTTAAATAATCTCCAATCAAGTAAAACCTTTAACCAATAATCAATTTAAATAACTTTCCCTTAAAAAGAAACCTCAATAAATTCCTGTACATTTTCCACATACCTCAAAAATTACGTTTAATTATTACTTAAACCCAAGAGTGCACTCTGCTATCTATCCTTTTATAAATTTACCATTTCCTGTAATCGAATCAAAGCAAAGTCCTGGTATTATTTGTCCGAGCAACTTTCCGGCTTGATTTAATCCTTCGAGAGCTTAGTAAACACACACACAGACGACTCGAACATGGGCATAACTTTTCTAATTACCGTTTATGGCTGGCTGGTACGTCCAAGTTTTTGGCTTAATTAAAGGCCCATTGGCAAAGTTATGAACAAATCATTAAACTGACAGTTTTGTATGCCTTCGCCGATAGGTGTAATAAATGCCTCATATCTAATTTATGCCCAAAAAGTCCAAAACTGTAACCGAAATAAATTTGAAATTGATAGGCAGAGACTCATATTTGGGGTTTGTGCTGATTGAAGTTAAATCTTAAGTGAGGTAACTTAAAACCATCCCTTCGTTTTGATCGAAAAGTTATGCAATTTTTCGTCTAAAGTTCGGCCCACACTCAGTCTTTTGGCAAAATAAAAATTGGTAAAGGCTCAAAACTTCGTCTGGCTGTAAGTCCTTTGTAGAAGAGAGAGATTTTTGGGGGCAATTAGAAGAGGATTTTTGTTTCCCCTTTTTTGCCGAATTGATGACCGAAATATCACCTCTTAAATGGGTCAGAAATGCCAGTACCTCGCTCTGTCCTCTATCTATCTTTTCCCTATTTTTTCCTTTTTTTTGCGGAACCATTGACATATGCAGGCAACTATGAAAAACCTCCATTTCCACTGCCATTTTTCTGCACTTCAGTGTCATTGTCTCTGCCGGGGCTCTGTATTTTGACATAGAAAACTTTTGCACCTTGTAACGACTTTTTAAGTGCCACCTCTCGCTGTAAAAAAAATTCAAAAAAAAAAATATAGAACGAATGAAAAGTGGAGCAAAATGAATATGTAAATCCCGGGACCCTTTTGGTAACACGAAAACGAAATGAAACAAAAATAGGGTAGAACGCGTTGAAAATGAAAATAAATGTGAATATTTATGTGATTTATATATGGAATGGAGGACGCTTCAGCGGCGGGACTCTGAACTCTCTTTGGGCCACCAAAAGGGGGTTAAGGCAAAATTTGCATATGTATGCCAGTGAGTTGGACTCTCGGGATGTGTGTTTCCGCGTGTGTGTCTAGACAAATGTGTGTAATCCACCCGCGTTTAGCTTTAAAAAAAATATATTTAAAAATCATTCCGAAACCCTGTCAGGCTCAAAATTGTTGCCCAAAACGTGCAATTATTTTGCGGCAAATGAGCGAATCAATAGCATTCCGGCCTAAGCCCCCTCTTCGGGTGCATGCCGCAAATAAACATTGAATAGAGGCCAAAGCATTATTCGCTTATTTACTGAAACCATTGTGCTATTTATTTCTACCTTTTATTTTGTGGAATTTTCTGGCATCACGCATACGCCGCATGGACCAAAGCATATTAATTGAACAACTCTTCGAACGGAAATGCCAAATGCCAAAAAACACTCACACAACCTCTATGTACTATATCCTATTTTGTTTTCTGCTCATGATTTAGAGGGGAGTGTGTGTGTGCGTGGGTGTTGTTGTGTTCTATAACTCGCTCATTATGCAAATGGCTGCTCTTTAAGTGCACTAAATATTGCGCATACGCCGCGTGTGTCCAACAGCTATTACCATTTGCAATTCATTCGAATGTGTGCGGATGTGTGCTTAATTCAATATTTTATTTTTGATACAAAAGTTCAAAATGAAGTTTGCACTTCCGCTACAAAATATTCACGAAAATTGGAAATGTTAATGAAAGGCAGCTTTTCCATTGCTCGCGAACCGTTCAAACATTTTCACAGATAAAAGCGCTGAAAAACGACTTGCTTCTCTTTGTGTGTGCAGATTTTCCATAAAGATTTTCACCAACTGCTGCAAAATAAAATAAATTGATGATCGGAAAATTGATTTTTTGGTATAAATTTTAAGATACATTTTGATTTAAGAAGAGAGTTTTTCAAGATAAATTTTGATTTAAGAAGAGAGTTTTCTATATATTATTTACATTTCAAGTTTCTTCTTAAAACATTTGTTTAATATCTTGAACCAATATTCCGCACATTGAATTCCACCTATATTTTTTGTTAAAAATTTAATTTAAAATTAATTTGATTCTCTTTTGTGTGCAGATTTCCATAAAGATTTCCCAAAATAAAACAAAATAAATTTATGATCTAGAAATTGATTTTTGGGTATAAATTTTAAGTTAAATTTTGATTTAAGAAGAGAGTTTTCTGTATTAATTTAAATTTCAAGTTTCTTCTTTAAAAGTTTTGTTTAATATTTTGAACCAATATTCCGCACATTAAATACCAGTTTTTTTTTTGTTTATTTGTTAAATAATTAATTTAAAATTAATTCGATTTTAATCGCCGGCGCTACCACAAAACGTAGCCACTGAAGTGAAGGACATTCACGGATAATTTGCACATGTGCGCAAACAAACGAAACCGCATTAAAAATGTAGAGGTAATCACGATGCTAATGACATCGGCAGACAAAGGACCCAGGTCAGGCAGGACACCGGCCTTCAGTAGCGAAATGTAAACAAATTAAGCTATCTGTTTCGCCATTTGATTAATTGCAATGCAATGTAATTTCAATTCTGCTTTTTTTTTCCGTTCGCATGTCCTGCCATATCATAACTGTCAGCATCAGGACTGCAGATTGTTCCTGTTGCAAGTTTTTGTCCGGAACAATGGGTAAAAACGCACTGCGGCATTGACAGCTCATGGCGAAGAGAGGGTGAGATTTTTTGGCCATTTGCTAGTAGTTATGGCATTCAATGTATTTCCATGTTGTTAACAACGAAGGACGCCGCCCGGCCGCATGCAAATAATTAAGATAACTGCAAGCCCCCCATGACAGCAAATGGGATTTATTTAAAATGCAAAAAACCGCAACAGGAACGCATAAAAAGATGCCACTCGGGCTTACACAAAAAATGTAAATCGGAGGTGGGGAAGCCATTGAAAATATGGTTAAAATCTGTGTCTTAAAAAAACTATAATTAAAGGTTTTTAACAGGAACAGTAAGTAATTATAATTTTTATTTTTCAAATATAAGAATCAAGTCATTTTTTAATTTGTTTTATTATCAAAGATTAATATTGCATTTAAGTAAAATATTAATATTGCATTAAAAAAAAAAATATACAAATTATTTTTGTTAAAAATAAATTAAATTCAAAAATACAAATTATTCATGATTTTATTTCATTTGTTCAAAATAAAACTCAAGAGTAAAAATAGAGGTTCCAATATTATTTCATATTTAATAGAACTTACGCTTCTTTAAAGCCTTTCATTTAAATAAAATATTATATTAAAAAATGATTTTTATGGGAATGTAATTATTATTAACCTGGAATATTAATAAAGCAAGCAAGGAATGTTTTCGATATATTTGAATTTCGTAACTTTATTCAAATAATTTATGTAATTTTTTTCTTAGTTTCTTTTTGCTATTTTTCATTTGTTCAAAATAGAACTCAAGAGTAACTAAAGTTCCGAGCTAGAGTTTTCACCAACAGTATTTTATATTTAATAGTACTTAAGCTTCTTTAAAGTATTTCATTTAAATAAAATATTCGTTGTTAATTAAAACCATATATGTTAATAAAGCAAGGAAGGAAGTTATGTTTTAACAATGTTTCTGAAATTATTTACAACAAATGCAATTTCTTAAATTTATTAAAAAAATGTATGTAATTTTGTTCTTAATTTCTTGTTGCTATTCTTGACCTCTTTTAAGTGGTTTGTTTCTGATTTAATTCAATTCTTGATTGGCTTGACTTGAACAAAAAAATAAAGTCCAGCTTTTAAGTGGGTTTTCTCTTTGCCAAAATAAAAATGAAGGCTGCTTGAGCTCTACTGCGATTTCTCCTAGCTTTTCCCTGCTCATCTACTCATCTATTCTTCGTTTTCTCTTTTTTTCATCATCCTAATTGGCCCAGCTTAACCCTGGACATGTCTTAAGCTCCTTTCTCTTTTCTAGGACCACCAAGAAGGCACCCCAAAAAAATGTCAGAATAAAAAGAGAATAGCAAAATTGGCACACAAAAAAAAAAACAGAAGATTTAAAGGGCAAACTCCTCCACCAAAACCCAAACCAAAACCTCCACATTATTATCTTCATAATGCTGCAGCGACATGTGCCACAAACAAATTTCGAACTTTAGCAATTAATCAGAGATTTTTAAAGTTTCGCAACCACTAAAAGCACTTCAAAGCCAAAAGTTGTCAGTTAACCAAACAAAATAAAAACCAAAAAATTAACAGCAAATATGCGAGTAAAAATAATAATTAAAAAGTAAAGTTGGCACAGACTGTCAGCGGCAGAACACAACTTAAAGTGGCTCAAAGGGGAGTGTCGCGTAATTAACAGAATTTAATGCCAAGTCAAACAAGAAAACTCGCTATGTGCAGTGACCAAAAAAAGTGACATGGCCAGAACCAGAGTTCGCAATTTATTTACAATGGCCAAAACCGCACGGAAACGAAAATTGTTCGTATTGCATTAACATTCGATTGGGGGCGGCAGATGCAACGTCACAGTTGTGGAGGCGTGGCAGCGGCCATACCAACGGAAGTTGCATTTTACTTTTAAATGCAGCGAGAGCAGAAATGTTTTCCATTTCCATTCTCGTTTTCCATACACACACTCGCACACTCACAGACAAAAGAGAGATCTCCTCCTCCGCACATGCTGCTATTTATGCAAGAAATTCTGTGCAGACACAGCGGCTTACAAAAAGGGGGAGTGGAGGGGGAGCCTGGGTTGCAAGGATGCAAGGATGCAGGATGGCAGGGACGGTGGGTTAACTCATATGATATGCAACCCACAAAAAATGGGCAGACTGGGGCTGGACTGCCACCAGCAGAGAGATATAAGAAATGCACACACAAAAATTAAATATGTAAAAACCGCACACACACACATATTTTATTTTTTACTGACCTATTTAAATAAATACATGGATCGGGATTTGGATTAAAGAAAGAGTTTTAAAGGGATTAAGGAAAACTAAAAATATATTTACATTTACATATATATATATTAAGTTACTTTTTTGTTAATTTAATGTGCTTTATTGCCTTAATATTTTATTTCATTAAAGCTTATAATAATACAAATTTGGTTTTTACAGAGTTTTAGCCGAGCCTTTCAGCTGCAATATTTGTATGTATGTACCAAAGTACATTTTAGTAATTTTATAATTTTCAAAATTAAACAAGTTCAAGGAAAAAATAGGGCACTATATATGTATATATTTATTTGTATAATCGCGGTATAGTTGGCTGATTTAGTCCACCAAATTCTATCAGCTCTTCTAAGATGCTTCATTAATTTTTTTATGTATAACGATAGCAAAGATTTAAGTTAGCATGTTACCGAACTCGTACTTGAAAATTTTAAGTGAATTTTTTAAAACACTTTTATTAGCCTTAAGGTTAAAATTACCTTTAAAAAAATTAATATATAATTAGCGAATTTTAAATCTTGTTAAAGTCCAAACACCTCTTTAAAAGTCCGCACAAATCTTTAAAGGAAAATAAATTGTATTCTATATTAAATAAATTATGAATTGCAGTCTCACAAAGAAAACAAATTTGTGTTTTTTTTTTTAATATTTGTTTTATCTTAAAGAATTTATTCTCCAATTGAACCCACATCCTAAGTCCACACACCTCTTTTAAAAACAATAAATTCTATAAGTATACTTCAAAAAAATTAAATAAGTTACAAATTACACTCTCACAAAGACAACACTTATAAATTCGTGTATTTATTAACATATTTATTTCATCTTAAAAACATTATTCTCTGAGTGAACCCACATCCGCCTACATTTCTTTTCATTCTCCATTTTTTCTTTCGTTTTTTGTATTTCTCCCACCGCCCCTTTTCGACTTTGCCCACTTTTATGCAGCGTTGTGTCAAGTTTTTAAACGTCAGCTGTGTCTACAGATGGGTTAAGGGGGGGAGCTACCTAAGAGGCGCCACGGCGGCAGGGCTAAGAGTAGGGTCCTGGGGCTTGGCCCACATTTCTTTTTGCAGTTTCGGACTGTCGTGCTTTATGCGGATTCATATGTAAATCAAGTGAAAACATCAGAGGAAGCGGTGCGAGTTTCCACCACTTGGCGAGTTGACTTGCGGAAGCCCTAACCGGAAGGTTAAATATAGTATTCCGGAATGGGAGCTAGACCTTAAAGGGGTGTTATTGATAGAAAGTTTATTTTTTAATGTATTTATCAAGAATTAAGGGAACTGTAGAAGAACATAACATAATATTTAGGTTTTATGTAAAAACTGTAAATTTTCCTATAGACATTAAGTGATAAAATGTATTTTTAAGCTCACATAGTTATGTATTAATAATAATAATAATAATAATTTCCATTTTACAAAGTTTATTTTATTCGGTGTTCTGAAACATCTACAAACATTTGAAAAGAATACTGGTATCATATCTCGATTTCTTTACTCTCTAAACTCCTTTTCAAAACTCAAAAAAAAATGCGTTGATCCACAGACCAAAATATGACTTATCGTCAGCACCATCAATCCTTAAGTTATACACACTCCTAAGGCCCCCTTGAGAAGGATAAAACTTTCTTAAGGCACGCAAAAAAAAATAAAATATAAAAAGTGTGAAAAATAAAGTCTCAAATCGAAATCCAACTCCGACACCGAATCAGAGTTGGAATTGCATTCCAAGCAATTCGTGGCGCAAAGTGAATGTAATAAAGCGATTTCTTTTGCTTAAATATCCTCGGTGCTGGCGCACTGCGGATAATTCTATCTGATGCACACACACACATACAGCCCACTATCTCCGCCCACCACCCCCTGCATTATTTGCATATAACCATATGGCATGCCATGGCTGTAGTATGTGTGTGTATGGGGGAGTATTTTGGTGGAAAAAGGAATGGAAATTGAGAAAACGAAATGGAAAGCTCGACTGCAGTTGATTTGTGTTTTTACTTGGTCTCAGCTGCTACCGCCCCCTCGTCCTCCCCCTGTATTCCGTGCGATTTTTCTGTTGTTTTTTAGCTTCTTATCAGGCGAGTCTTTGTTCGGCAGAAGAAGAACGGAGAGCGAATTGCGAATGCGAACTCTAGACCGTAATCGAAACCGAAAGCAAAACATTGATGAGCATTGTTTTCAGTTCCGATAGAGCCGCTTACTCATTATCTCTCTGCTACTGAGTAAATTTACCCAAGAAGCTAAGCAGGCAACGGACATACATAGTTTCTAAGTTGCCAAGTTGCCAATGAACCGAATACCAATGAAGTGACACTGAGTCAGGTTTCAGGATTATAGAATGTCTCCGTGACTGGCTTGGAATTTCTCATTCATGACAACTTATCAGCATTCGAACACCTGCTTCTTATCTAATTTTTGTTTATAATGTTTACTTGCTGTACACCGAGAAATTAAATTATATATATTATTATACTTGGAATTTATATTTTATACTGTTGTTATAACAAAAAAATTATATTAAGGGTATATTAATTTGTACAAATGTGGTAAAAAGTTAGAAATATGTTGAAATGTATAAAAATAATCATAATGATCCATAGTCTATGCATTATTGGAATATGATGACTATATTTATTTATGAGCATGCAATTTTCCTATTATTCAGCTAAAAAATTGTTACTTTTTTCCAACCATATCGATTAGTATTATTAATTTTCTCAGTGTACCCAAATTTCCCATTCATATCACTTATCTTTAAAGGCCAATGGTAGAACGTATATTTTTATGATTAAAGATTAATAAACTTAATATGTGTGCAAAACATTTTTATGTTTTTTCAATTTAAATATATACATTTTTATATATTTCTTTTTAAATAACATAAAAAATATTTAAAAATGATTTGATTCGTTATAATAATTAAATTCAACTGTATTTTGTAAAAGAGAAGAATCGTTTTTTATTGAATGTCTGGAGAAATCTGCATGCTTATCATAATAGTGTTGACACACTTCTGATCATGCAACATACTACCTTATCTTAGCTTGATTTGAAAATGTTTTTATATATTAGATTTCCTAAGGATTCCAAATATAAAAATTAATACAAGGCATTATTTTCAGAAATAAATAAAAAATAGTTACAAATATTACATTTAGGCAATTTAAATTCTGAATTTATGTTCCTACCCAATATTTCAAATATTCTTCCATCTTTCTTTCCCATTAAATAAGATCAACTTTTTCGCCCTTAAAGCTCCCTGTTAATCGTCTGTTAACAGACATTACTTGAGCAAAAGTTGTCTGATATTCTTCTGAGTGTTTTGCCTTGTCTTCCTCTCATTTTCATGAAAGCGGAAGATGCAATCAAAAGCAGACAAAAGGAAATAATAATAAAAAAGAGGCCTACCCCGAAATACAGACGACTAAAGAGGGAAGCAATGCCAACACAAAAGTCCAGTTCGTATTTCTTTTATTTTCAAATTAGATTACAATAAGAGAGAAAAATCTGAACTTGAGGCTTCCGCTCAGAGATCGCACACATTCATTCATTTATAGCTTTGCTTTGGCCTTTCGAGAATAAATTTTCGATTAAAGGAAATATAATAAATATAAACAAATTATTATTTTTAGATATTAACTGATTTAATTACAAAAGAACTTCAAGTTATAGAGATGTTTCTTTCTTTTTAAATACAACAGAACAAATATACGACTCTCAAACGTCCCTTAATTTACATTTATTTATTTTACAATAAGAATTGCTCATTTATAATCCAGTGATTTTTTTACTGAATTTTAGCTGGAATTTCCACGCAGATAATGTCCGCAGCATCCTGATCCTGCAACTCCCACTTTACCAGGACGGAGACCTTCGGATATGACTTCAAAACCGGAAGCGTGGCCGTATAGCGATAGGACTCGCCCTTCTCCAGCGGACACTTCAGTCCGCTGTCCACACAGGCATCCGGATTGGACAGAGGGAAGGGCATCTCAATGCCCAAGACCTTGCCATGTACCACGGTTTTCACCTTAGAGGCCACCTCGGCCAAAGCGAAGTCGATCGAGAAGCTGACCGTGGTGTTCCGCTTGAGGATGCACTCCGGCTTTGTGGTGTCGCATCCCTCGATGGCCACCCGCGTGAATTTGCCCGTCTTCGATCCGCAATCGCTGAACTCCAGGGCTCCGGCGAAGGCCACCAGCACAGCACAGGCAATTACCGCAAATCTCAGCATTTTTCCTCCAGTTAATTGAATTACAAGGTAAGAGTGATGTATGTATGTTATCTGGCTTTCGCTTATTTCTGCTTTTTCACCCCAGCGCTAAGAATCTACTAAATTCGCTCGCAGGCAGACCCAAAGAGAGGCCGAAGACAAAGTCAAAGCTTCTCCGAGATTAAAAACAGCTGCGCGCGACGACTCAGAATGCAAAAGAAAGCTTTCTCCGCCGATTTGACTATCGATTAAAATAAATTTAAAATATATAAGCCATGCAAGCTGGGTTGATTTAAATCACAACTACAGGTATCTTAAATTGTCTTACATAAATATAACTAATTTTAAACCAGCTTGGAGTGAAATGTTATATTGGTCGTCTTTTAACATGATTCTATTTTATAGTTTCCACGTTATCCTCTCCTTATTTTTCTATAACCGGTTTTAAATGTTAAAAACATTACCAATAGATTAAATTAAGTTAAGCTAGCTAATTCTAATCAGTAATAAAATAATACAAGTAACTTTACAACATCTAAATGAATTCAGTACGGTTTTTCGTCTCACTCTAAAAAGTTCTCAAACTGCCACTGCTTAAATATTTTATTTTCTAAGCTTTCTGTAAAATCTTTTTCAAGGACGACTGGTTCCGAAAGTCTTCACTTTGCAGCACATTATTCTATATTTTTTTGTTTTCGTTCAGAAAATACTAACTACATTATTTTCTTATTAGGAACTTTAATTATTTGTATGATTAAATAATAATCGTTTCCGATAAGGGCTAAACTGCCACCACTGACTGTGAAAGCTTTTCTCACGATAAGTATCGATAGCGCACGAAAGCTAACTGATTGCAGACGAGTCGCTTTTTCATTTACCGCCGCCGCTTAGTATTCTTTTGAGCCTAAAGGCGACTGACAACATTTTCGCAATTACTAATATTTAACAATAGTACAACTATTTTGTGCATTTAACAATGTCGCAGATCTGTAAGCGCGGTTTGTTGATCAGCAATCGATTGGCCCCCGCCGCCCTCCGTTGCAAGTGAGTACAAAGAAAGAGATAGAAATATTTGAGAGAGCGAAAAAAGCCCTGTATTGTTTTTGTTGTTTTTTGCCGAACACGTTGCAGATGCAGCGGTGTCATTTGTCAAGGTCATTGCAGTTGCCGGTCTAATTGCGTGTGTTTATGTGTGTTTGTTTTTTCTCCATTACTGCATAATTTGTTTGGCATTGCGAGTCAAGTTCCCCTGAATTTTCTGTATTATATCAGCAGTAGGGGCTTCATAATTCATCATTCTCATATATGCAAAAATGAAAACTACAGCTGTTTTTTCTGGTTAGCTAATATTCGCATATGTTTGGGTTATTTTATTTAGTATATCGACTAATTCTTTCCAATGAACGGACGTGTATTTATTTATAAAGTCAATTTCATGACGTTCCATGGGACAGAAGCTATTTTTTGCTATTTTTTCTCTGCTTGAGAGAACATTCAGAAGCCGCATGATGAAAGGGGGGTAGAAGATAACGAAATCTAAATGCGGTACAGGAAGTTTGAATAAACTTGTTGAATGTCTAGTGGAGTGAACAATCTTTGAAGTTTTTTTCGATAAATAGAATGTATAAATTAGTACATTTATTTTAAATGATAATGCTAATACAATTTTAGGTTACATAAAGAAAAACATTTTTAACTTTAAATTACATCATTAACAAAGTTCAATAATATTTAAAATTTTATAAATCAAAAATTCTTTATTGAAAATATTTAATATTGTCATAAACAGCTTCAATTATATTTAAAATTTCTTCTGTAAAACACAAGTGCCGCGCCACAAGAGCGCAGGGTATTATTCTTGGCCAAATCACGCTTTTGTCGCGTGTTTTCATTTCATTTTTTTTTATGGAACTACTTTTTAAATTATGGCGGTTTGTTTTATCGAAATGCAGGCCGGCACCGGAAGGTCCCCCCATATAGTAATCAAACAAATCAGATCCAAAGACAGGTGGCACCTAATTGAAAGAGTTTAATTAACTTTGATTATTTCCAAGATTTATTACGGTTTCGAATAATGAGAGCCGGAGAACTGAGAAGGTGACTACGTCAGCAGGGGCAAAACCTTATCGCTGACGTAGGCCTTAATGGATCTATATTGTGTGTGTTCTGTAAGCCGTCGACCGGCCGAGTTCCCATAATAACATGTTTACAGCTGATAAGAGTGGGCTATAGTCAAGACCCCCCCCCTTGATCTGCATTACCTGATGGTGCAAAATCCAAGAGAACCTCCAGATGACTTTCAAACTTTAGTCATGAAACCAGAATAATGATAAAAGATAGCATACAAGTGGCCGGCGCGAGGATGAGATAACCCACTAAGCAGTTCTCTAATCTACCAATTAAATTTAAAACAAGAAAGTCAGATAAGCAAAAGGTAAGGTGTTCTTTAGGAGGGTAAAGGTTGAGATTGAGGAAAGGAAGATCATAAGATTTAAATTTGCTTTATTTAGATATTACGATAACAGGCGGAAATAAGATAATATTCAACAATCTGTATTAATTTGTAACTTTTAAACACAAATACTAAACCGTATTCTCTCTCTTTTCAGATCAACATGGTTCTCGGAGGTGCAAATGGGTCCCCCCGATGCCATTTTGGGAGTTACAGAGGCCTTCAAGAAGGATCAGAACCCCAAGAAAATTAATTTGGGCGCTGGCGCCTATCGTGACGATAATACTCAGCCCTTTGTGCTACCCAGTGTGAGGGAGGTGAGTTATTAACAACTATTTGAACAATCTGACATATATTAAAACATATATTATTACCTGCCAGGCGGAGAAGCGAGTAGTGAGCAAGAAATTGGACAAGGAGTACGCCACGATTATTGGCGTTCCCGAGTTTTACAACAAGGCCATCGAGCTGGCTTTGGGCAAGGTAAATAATTACTTATTGCTCTTATTGTTGCTCTTGACTAAATGTATTGCATTGTTCTTGAACAGGGCTCCAAGCGTCTCGCTGCCAAGCACAATGTCACCGCCCAGTCCATCAGTGGAACTGGAGCTCTGCGTATCGGAGCTGCCTTCCTATCCAAATTCTGGCAAGGCAATCGCGAAATCTACATCCCAACGCCATCGTGGGGCAACCATGTGGCCATTTTCGAGCACGCCGGACTGCCGGTTAACCGCTATCGCTACTATCAGAAGGAAACCTGCGCCCTAGACTTTGCCGGACTGATGGAGGATCTGGCTGTGAGTCTTTTCGCACAACAACAAACTAAACTAACATCTAAATCAATTTAAAATCTTTCAGAAAATCCCGGAAAGGAGCATCGTCCTCCTGCACGCCTGTGCCCACAATCCTACCGGCGTGGATCCCACTACAGAGCAGTGGCGCGAGATCTCGGCGCTGGTGAAGAAGCGCAACCTTTATCCCTTCATCGACATGGCCTATCAGGGCTTTGCCACCGGCGACGTTGATCGCGATGCCCAGGCGGTTCGTATCTTCGAGGCCGATGGTCATGACTTCTGCCTGGCCCAGAGTTTCGCCAAGAATATGGGATTGTACGGCGAACGTGCTGGCGCCTTTACCGTCATGTGCTCCGATGCAGAGGAGGCTGCCCGTGTCATGTCGCAGGTTAAGATCCTGATCCGTGGTCTCTACTCCAATCCCCCCGTTCATGGCGCCAGGATTGCGGCCGAGATCCTCAACAGCGAGGATTTGCGCGCCCAGTGGCTGAAGGATGTGAAGCTGATGGCCGATCGCATCATCGATGTGCGCAGCAAGCTGAAGAATAACCTCGAAAAGTTGGGCTCCACCCAGAACTGGGATCACATCGTCAACCAGATTGGCATGTTCTGTTTCACGGGCTTGAAGCCGGAGCAGGTCCAGAAGCTGATCAAGGAGCACAGCGTCTATCTGACCAACGATGGACGCGTTTCGATGGCGGGCGTCACCAGCAAGAACGTCGAGTACCTGGCCGAGAGCATACATAAGGTCACCAAGTAGGGTGGCGCACAGAGGAAGCAGTTGATATCGCAGTAGAGGACGGAGTTTCACTAGTTAGTAGCTACTTATCGGCACCTGTACGAATTTTAAAAGCACCAAACGAAATTGTGAAGTATAGTTGAACTAGATGCATTTTGCACACTCTCTATCTACATTTATATCTCTGTAAATAAGCTAAATAATCTGCCTTTTTAAAAGTAAAGCATTTTACCAATAGAGAACTCGAAAATACTGCATTATTTCATGGAATTGGGAATATATTCTTGGAGAGATCTCTGTGCATATTCGAAAAGAAACAAGACAACATTTTAAAAGCTTTTAATTTTGTTAGTTAGTTATTCATATTTTACTAGCATCCAATTTTTTTTTTTATTTTATATATGTACAACTAGGATCACGGTTTGTTATAACGATATCTTAGCTTATCGCTTGGTTCGCAGTACTCCTTGATTATGAGCTTGCACAGGAATATGTGGAATACTATGATTATTGCACACACGGACACCCAGAAGAGAGTGGGCAGGCCGCCAAGTTGGTGGCCATGCCGATGCAGGGCTATCAGATGTTGCTCATGGGCAGGAGCTACAGTTAAATACAAATAATAATGTAATAAAATGTAAATAGTTCACATAGTTTTCTTACCTTCTACAACTTCTTTGACATGGATGGCATGGTGCAGCTCCTCCATGTGCTGCTTGTCCTCGGTTATGTATAATATTGCTGTCAGGGGTTCAGTCAGTTTAACTGGGAATTGTCGTCGATTTTGCCTGCAAAGCAAACGAAACAAAAATAATAATAACTCTAATTGATGGCTTTGTACTTTAGATAATTACGTGAGTAGCACAGGCTCATCCAGGCAGCCGCCATCGCAGGCGTAGTAGCTTCGATCCGATCGATCCAGCGCCACATTAATTACCGCCTTGTTGTCATCGGTGACAATAATGGTGACATTCACATGGGTTTTGTTGCCATAATTGAGGCGCCTGAAGTGAAAGTCCCTGTGCAGGAACTTCGGATGGATGTTGCACTCAAGGTGCTGATTGCTGAACCGAAAGCTGCCAAAGCTCAAGACCATGGCCTGGATTACGCCCGAGGCTCCGGCTCGAATGAGATTGTGGCAGCCCTGCTTCTCCAACGTTAGCATCCAGGACGAGACCAGAGAGTTGAGCTGCTGCAGGCTGGACATGTCCCGCCAAAGGTTCTCTGCCTGCAGCGTGTGATAGGAATCGTAGCAGCCTTCGGCATACGTCAGAGCCTTGGCTATATCATCTCTCTTTGCTGAGCCAACGCCCAGCTCCTCAAATTCGAAGCTGCGAACCTGGGAGAGAACTGCATACATGGTGGCATTAATGCGATCGCCATTCAAGCTATTCTCTGCCTTGGAAGTGCTTATCGTAAATCCAGTGGCCCAGAGATCCGTCCACACATCGATGTGCTCCTGCCGGTAGCTGTTAATGCTGTTCAGCGAGCCCGAATTCGAGGCCTTGGAGCCGAGCTTCTGCAGTAGCTTGGTCATTGCCTGGGTGGCCTGTTGTTCGGTGGCTTCGCCGATACCCTTGACTTGACTCTCCGCCACGAGCTTGGAGTATTGTACGGCTATGGGATACACGATGCGTACGGTGCCACGCTTCCTCAGCTGCAATTTGGAGTCCAACTGCGGCTTCACTATGCTTATCACAATGCATTTACTGGGATTTTCGGGCTGAGGCTGGACCGTGCCCGTGAGCACCTCCAGCTCGCTGTAGGTAAACATTCCTGCGGAAACGGGTTCACTAAGGATCACAGTGCGCCTGGTCAGCTTGGGCAGATTGACGCGTGGCATGATCAGCTCGATGTCCTCCATCATGTTGCGCGTATTCGTGATCTGCAGCTCCTGCATGAAGATGCCCGGCTGTGTGCGATGCGCGTAGTAGGTGTAAGATACGAAGTAATCTGCGAAGCACTGAAACCGGTGCACCATGCCCGTCAGGTACTCCACCACAGTGGACTCTTTTCCGCCACCCAACGCTCCTTCCCCTCCTCCAGATACGGAAACCAAAGGCTGGAACCGGATGGGCAGCTGCATGGCCCTGCCATGCTTTATGTTCAGGTAGGCGTCGTGCGCAATCTCTAACCCCAGATAGCCGTTGCCGACGTAGGGCGTGAAATCGCGCTCACCGGGCATTTTCGATGGTGACACGTGACGAATGTTGGCATCGAACTCAAAGTTCTGGAGGACAAACGGTGTGAGCCTGTCGTCCATGCAAATGCTGTGGGGATCTGCAAGGACAAGGAGCTGTTGAATAGTTGAAAAAACGAAAGTAGCGGCGCCCACTCACCCTTCTGTTCGGGTGCACTAAGGAAGATATAGCGAAAGATCGGCGGCAGCATATAGAACACCACACAAACGCAGAGGAGCAGCAGGAACAGGCGGCGGTAGGAGGACAGGGTGCCTTCCGCCAGGCGCTTTAGCCGGCGCATCACGTCTCCACCGTCGAACTTGCTTTTTGCTGAGCGGAACAACATTTTCCATCAGTTTCGGGCGAGTTTTCATCGGGAAAATTGAAATTCATTTCAATTCAGACCATTTTGCGCGTCCCAGTGACTGACAATTGCGATAGCGATGTGCAATTAAAGTTGTTCCTGTGAATGTCGATTCACGATACTATCGATACTAATTAAACAAGAATTTGAATAATCAAACACCTGTTATAAACGTGAATTTCCTTAATAAGTTTATCAAAATAAAAAGAAAAATAAGTGCGAAGGAATAACAACGTAATCCGGTAATCGACTGCTAATAAATTCCGTGCTTAAGGGTGTTAAAATTACCGCAATAAATATGCACGAATTCCCTGCGAATGGCAACGGGCAGTGTGACCGTGCGACAGTAAATCATTAATTACCGCGCAATGCCGTCTGAGCTGCTGCTTCTCTCTGCAAATATTAAAAACAAAAAATCAAATTATCATAGAAATAAACTTAAGCGTAACATGGCCTGCCGTACAGAAAGCATGCCGAAACGAAAAAGGCTCTATATAGCCGGTCTGGCTGGTCTCGGTCTGCTCATATTGGTGACAATATACAAATTTGGCTCACAAAATGCAACAATAAGTGGACCTCAAGACTGCTTTTTCTGTGATTTTGCCCATCACAGGCCAAGTTCTAGGGGTCCAAATCCAAATCTAGAGGTGGAAACGGAAGAATATGTGATATTTAAGGATAAATATCCGGCTGCCCGATATCATTACTTGGCGATACCCAAAGAGCACTTTGATAGCTTCAGCGTCCTCAACAGGTCTCACCTGGAACTGGGTAAGCGAGAGAGATAAGCCACGTCTCAGGTGCGTGAGCATACTAATGAGTTTATCTTGATACCCAGTGCAGCGCATGGAGTTGGGAATGATGGAGCTTTTCAGGTCGAAGAATGTGGATCCAGCCAAAGCCATTATTGGATTCCACATACCCCCCTTCATATCGGTGAAGCACCTCCACCTCCACGGCATATACCCGCCCTCCGATATGAACGCCTTGAACAAGATCAATTTTTACCCCTCATTCTGGTTCAAAAAGGTCTTAACGAGACATAACTGTTTGGTTTTCTTACTAACTCTTTATTTTTTATTTTAGTCCGAGGATGCGATATTAGACTTGGAAGGTCGAGAGCTGTGAAAAGGCGGAAAGACTTGTACATTTTTACTATTTTATCATAATAGAAATATCTCATATTTTGCGAATGACAATCTTACCAGTGATGACACTAGCGCAGGAAAGCTCGTGATAATTACGTTGTATATACAAATTTTATTTTAAATATTTCTTTTATAACTGCGAAATAAAGCTCGCCGGAAATATATATTCAAAAATGTTTAAATGTTTTAGGCGCCCAACTACAACAATACATAATGTATATGCAAGGTCTGAGAAAATGTCAACTGATGAATTTTCGCCAAGTCTCAGAAATTTTTAAACGAAGCTAAGTAACTGTCCTTGCTAAATGGCGTTCGTTTGTACATGCCGATGAGCACTGAATCTATGAAACAATGGGTTGACATGGGATATGGGTGCTGATATGTAAATATATTTATTTCCATGAGTTAGTATTTGTTGACTGCCCATCTGCTATCTCTAATTTGTAGAAAATAAACAAAAGCTAGGCCAATGTAACAAAGATCTGATTTCAAATATAAAGGCACACAAAAACCACTTATAAATATATGGGACATTGTCAATCTTCTTAAAAATAGGTGCATATAAGGGTTCCGGATACTAGAAATAAAAAAAAAAATTAATAACATTTCCATTTCTTATGAACGAAATCAAATTATTATTATTATTGGCGGGAAGCCGGACAATAACAATAGACCCATCACTGATTAATGATCATGTTATTGGCCGTAGTCGCATTACCAAAATATTCCAAGCAAAATAACACATACAGTTGCAAACTTCTGAATATAAATATAAAAGACATAAATATAAAAGTTTTATGGTTAATTTTACTTATTTGGCGAAGTTGTAAAATGATCGAAAGTCGCTTGATCACATCGATGTTTTTCAAAATTTAAAAAAGATCGATGCATATGTATTAATTCTGTGCAGTGTTGTCAGATTATGACCACCCGTACAAGCAAGAATCTGGACAAAAATAATCTATTATAAGTCAAATAAGGAAAATAAATTCTAAAAAAACAAGCTATTACCGACAATATATTTTTATTTATTTACTTTATTCAACTCTTTAAAATTGAAAATCGCCAGATCTAGTGTGAAAATAGCTAAAGTAAATATTTTGGGCACACTAAATTGCTGTCAGCGTTGCGCGGGGCGCACAGAATCTAGTGATGCAAAAACATCGATAGTAGTACAACGATGTTTTAAAACATCGATATATTGCATCGATATATTGATTTAAGTTTCCATAAATTGCTTCAAATAGTTAGCAACTGAATGTATTGACCTTATATTTATTAGAAGAACACATTTGAAGATCTTAAATCTAACAAATATATCAAATTATAGGAACTTTTCATCATATCAATTAACCATTGACCCTTTAGATCTTAAATCTATTTTAAAGCGTACTAAGCAAGCGAGATAATTTGGACTTCATTTACCGATAAGAAAACAGAGTTATTAAAAAATAAATATTAATAATAGATACAAATGTACCGTCCAGTACTGCTCCAGTACTGATCAGTTTTTTGAGAAGTATTTGGTTACTCGAAGTACTGGCGGAGTTCAATTATAGAATCGACCTGTTAGCTCGTATGTATATACTTACTTGTTTTGTGCAAAAACGTGTCCATATTTCAAGAGGAGCCGCCCTAATCAGTTTTAACTGTAATAAACGTTAAGAATACTTTATAAATTTAAACAAATTAGCAGAGTTACCAAATTAACGTACATCGATGTATCGGCGTTTAAAAAACATCGAGCCTATCGATAGTGACATCGATGTTTTTGCATCACTAACAGAAACAGATATTAGAAACGCTGCCCTCGGAGTTTGTTTTAATTTTTGCAACTAGATTCGCGACTTAACCCTGCGTTGGCCCAAGCGAACGCGATCGCAACTGCACGGGATAGCCCACGGCCACGGATAGCAATTAGCGAACGGAGAGATGTGGCCGCAAACGCTGGAGATGTCGCGGGACGAGTGCCGAGGCATGCTGCGTCGACTTGGTGAGAGCGCTTGGATGGTCCCCAGAAGTCTGGCGAGGACTGCCCACGGAGGCTAAGGTCAAGCATCTAACCCACATCTTGGCGCTGTGCCTTGTCCTTGTTTCCCATCCGCAGAACTCGAATCCTATTCGCATGTGGTGAGCGTTTTTCGCGCCCAAGGTGCGCTGAGTGAGCCGAAGGCGAAGCTGCTCGAGGAACTGCGCCAGCTTTTCCACATCACCCAGGAGCGGCATCGCGCCGAGGTCCGGCGGGCCGCCAACGACGAGCAGCTCAGCACGATTGCCGAGAAGTAAGACATCCGTGCGAGATGACCGCGTTAAGTGCCCTCTAAAAGCCCCCCCCGTGTGTGTATCCCTTGCAGCGTCTGCGGCCCCAATACCTGGCAGGAATGGTCGCGCGAAGGACGCCGCCCCTATCCGCTGCTGCCCCGGATCAGTCCCCAAACGGCGCTCAGCATCGTGGCCAATGATCTGGCGCAGAAGGCCTTCGAGGAGAATGCTAAACTGGCGGCGCCCGCCGAAACGGGCGTCCACTATGGCCAGGCCCTCATCGAGCAGGCCTCGTTCATGAGCGTGAAGCACGGCTGGATGGGCGGCAGGAGCCAGGACCCAGCCATGGTGATCATGGAGGAGCCGGTAAGTTATATAATCCCGCCGCGGGCGTACATGATTTTCTTCCCCCTTTCGCATCTCGCTCGTGTGTGTGGGCAGTGAAAGTGCGGAGACTGTACCTCTGGCATCGCAAGTCCACTGGCTGCTGGGAGGTCGCCCGAAAAAGGTGCCGAAGGTGGTTCTCCACCGCCAAAAATATTGTTTATTTCAAAAACTGAATTCAAAAAACTTATTTTCCATCAACAAAGTTAATTGGAGGGAAAAATGTCCCATTAAAATCCATCCAATTGGAATGTTGAGTTCCAAGTGGTTGGGTTTAACAGGGGGGAAAATGAAAAGGTTCAAATGATGTATCAAAAGACCTTTTCTAGCATCCTAACTATTTCTGGAGTGCGAATTTCTCTAAATGCTGCATTTTCTTGGCTATATATAAAGAACAGATTTCTGGCCAATCAGAAACATTTAACATTAACTGACTTTAACAGCCTGTGAGTATCTGTTAACCAGCGCTGTTAAAAAGTTACTGTTAGCGCTAAATTAAATGTTATCGATAGTCGTTAACATTTTCAACCATTCAAATCTGATTTTGAACGGGATTATATAATACAGTAGAAAAAAAAGAAGAATTAAATAAAAAAATATTTTTATACCTTAAATTAATTAATATTTAATTAATTAAAAATATTTTTATACTTTAAACTAATTTAAAAATTATAAAATTGAATTGTTGCTTAATATTTAAAATCTTAAAATAAAATATTTTTTATTTTTGTTTAAGAAGACTTTTTATGTGTATGTACAATGTACATGGTGTACCTATAAACAAATAATGTCTTTAAAAATGTATTTTTTATTTGAATTCCTTTAAAAAGTAATTATTTTAATTAACAATATTATTTAAATAAACATGTTGAAAGTTCAAGCTTATACCCTTTCTTTCTCCATCTCCTTCTTCTTCAGTTCAAAGTGCCCGATGTTCCCAACGAGGTAAAGAAGATGACACAAAAGCGGAAGGAGAACGAGAGCGGCGTGGATGGCGGAAAGCCCAACAAGAAGCGGCATATGCAGCATCAGCAGACTCTACAGACCCCACACCACCAGCAGCAACAGCAGCATCAGCATCAGCATCAGCAGTTGGCCAACGTCGAGGATGGCGAACCGGTGCCCGTGGAGAAGCGTCTGAGTCCGCGTACTGCACAGCAACGCTTCTTCTACCAGCAGCAGGTGAAGCACAAGCAGCGCTTGGCCAGCAAACGGAATCTGGGCAGTGGCCTGGGCTCCCCCTCTCAGGCTGGGAGCCCTGTCGGAGGCAGAAATGCCGCTGCATCATCATCTTCGGGCGGAGAGGCGACGCCGGCAAAGAGGATAGCAGCTCCGGCCAAGAGTGGACGGCGGGCACAGAAGCAACTGCAACAGCAGCAGCAACAGAAGTTGCAGCAACAGCTGCAGCAGCAGCAGGCGCAGCTGCAACAGAAAGTATTATTGCAATCGTCGGAGGCGACGGTGCCCAATCATTTGGTGGTGCAGCCGCACGTGGAGTATGTTCTCGATGAGGCGCTTAAAACGCTGGCGGCCACAAGCACACCGTCGACACCCACACCCACACCCACGTCCACAGCCACGCCGCCCTACTCCTTCTTCAACGATCCGCGGCCGCTGGTTACGCTGAAGCCTTTAAAGCCCCTAAAGCCATTCGTTTATGGACCACAAAGCGGATCGGCGGCGGCAGCTGCTGCTGAAATTGGTTCGCCAACCACACCAGGCGCTCGAGGATTTGCCAATTCGCCGATTGTTTTCAAGGAGAAGGTGCAGGCTTCACCGGTGCAGGTGCAGGTGCAGAGCCAGAATCAGAGTACGCCCGTCAAGAAGTACATCGTGGAGGAGAAGCAGGCGGATGCCGCGTTGCCGTCAGCTACTACTAACACCACCATACCCATTTCCACCGCAAATCTTCCCCTGACTCCCCAGATCATCAGTGTTCAGCAGATCCCAGCGCCGCCGATGGGTGCCAAA
Source organism: Drosophila punjabiensis (assembly GCA_008042585.1). Classification (NCBI taxonomy): domain Eukaryota; kingdom Metazoa; phylum Arthropoda; class Insecta; order Diptera; family Drosophilidae; genus Drosophila; species Drosophila punjabiensis. The sequence continues at coordinate 44,549 of VNJR01006436.1, forward strand.
TTGAGGCCAACAGCGGTGCCCGCTTCGCCCACCAGCAACTCCTCCACCACGCTCCTGCCGCCGGGCACCAAACTCACGCCCAAGAAGTTCAATCTCTTGGATGGCGGCGGTGGTGGTGGTGAGGCAAAGCCAAAAACCTTGCCCAGTTCGGCGGTTCGCCTGCTGCCGTACACGGACCCAATTGGGGGTCCGTCGTCTCCCCTGAAGGACTCCCGGGTGACACCATTGAGCAGCGCCTCTACAGTGAACATTATCAAGAATATACCGGCTAGTAGTTTGAATAATACGCTGATTACACCTCTGCCGGTGTCTGCAGGAGCCACAATGCCGCCCAATCTCTTCCGGGCGAAGGTGACAACGCCTCAGATGAAGGGTGCTGGCGGGGTATCCGTAATTGGTGCGTCGTCGTCGTCGTCGTCTTCGGGAGCAGCAGCAGTAACAGCTTCCTCCTCGCCCCAAATCCTGGGAAACATTAAGCTAACCACCAGCTCAGGTGGAGCGGCGGCAACTATTAAGCAGGTGCCCAGCAGTGCTTTGCGAAACATAAAGATTTGCTCACCCAATGGAAAGGTATTCCTGCAGCCAGGCAAATTGCCAGCGGGAAGCATCATCCACAAGCTTAACAATGCCAGTAGCAGCAGCCCAGGCGGAGCAGCAGCGGGATCAGGAGTAACTACAGCAGTTTCGCCCTCAAATCTACAGCCGCGTGAGCAGCGGATTAGCATACAGAAGATGCAGATACTGCCACAGGCGCAGGCCACAACAACAGGAAGTGGGAACAACAGCAGCAGCAGCAGCAGCTCCGCCACCAGCATCTCCGGCAAGCAGCCAGGCTCTAAGCCCACCACTGTGACCTTCTCCACAACGAGCGGTGGCAAGAACAATCTCGTCTTCCTGCCAGCAAGCGCGGCGAGCGGCATGAGAGCCCTAACACTGGCCACCAAGCCCAAATCGAATGTGCTGGTCATCGGAGCGTCTCCCGCCACACCGACCACCATCAGTGCAACGTCTCCCAACAATCCGCCAAGCGGTGGGGCCAAGCCAAAGCCCAATCAACTCATTACCGAGGACACACCCATCGATATCATCAATATGCCCATTATTGTGGCGGATAATGGCACCGGAACGGAGCTCAAGCAGGCTTCCGGAGTGATGAAGACCTCGCCATTGGTGGTCTTCAATGCCACCGATTGGGAGATGGAGCTAGATCAGGCAGCCACCAAAACGACGCCAGTCACGACGCCCTCCAAGCAAGAGGGAGGAGCCCTGAACGATGACGATGTCATAGTGGAGGAGGACGAGGAGCTCGAAGGAGATGTAGTGGTCGAGGAGCAGCAGCAGGCTGAGCAGCAATCAGCCAACTTGGAACTAAACAATCGCAGTAAGTGGAGGGATCTTAAGATCTTGCCAGGAATATTAAACTTTTTATCCTTTCCTTTCAGTCATTGAACTACATCCGGAGGATGACAGTGCCATCGAGTATGTGGACATGGATCTGGAGCAGCCCATCGAGATAGAAAGCACCAGCAACATATCGCCAGAGACGACGACAGCCACCACCACAACTTCCCTGAAGGCAGCCATTGTTCCGGCATCTCCGCAGCAAAAACAGAAGCCTTTGGAACAGCCACTGGCAGCAGCTACTCTGTAGATTCTCCATTTTCTAGAGAGATTTGAGTGAGAGAACGCACATAAACACACGCAGAGACCCGGTTCGAATTAGATTTAGTTAGTAGCTTAGCCTCAATGTCAAGAGTTTCCTTTTATCATTTATAGTTTTATATTAACGCAAAGTGCAAGATTATCCTTAATTCAAAAATCAAAGCTAATTTCTGAAGCCTAAGCTTAAAATGAGAGAGTGCGGATGCGGAGATGAGTTCGGAATAGTTAAGTTGCCAAATCACACACGTCGTCTACATAGTTGAGAGTATAATATTATCATGGAATTTGTGTTAGTTTTTAGTTTAACTTCATTTCATTTCATTTTCATTTTACTAATTGCAATGCGCAGTCCCTTTCTCTCTCTCTCTCCTGTACATAGGGCAGATCCTTCCTCTGCAAAACGTTACCTTAATTTTGTATAGCTTTGTATATAGAGTCCACCATACATTATTCGATTCTCCATGGTCCCCATCTCATTAATTCGTTTTTATCTTAGTTGCCTAAGCCTAAACCCATACACAAAAAATCAAAAAAAAATGTTTACATTAAAAGTTTACACAAAAAAAAAAAGATAGTGAAATTAAAACAAATTTGTTTGGAAATTTTGCTAATTTACGTGAGATTATAGACCCTAGATCCGCAAGAGACACACGTGTAAATATCAGAATGAATTTCGAAATGCAGATGCAAACCTTATATCGCATTATATATATATAGAGATATACATATGTATAAAAGGAGAACTCATGCTAAACAGATGATTAACCATTAACGATTTATTTAGATCTTAAGTATTTTATGCGTCGTAAATTTTGTAAATTCAAATCTTAAGAGCAACGTTGTAACTTTTAGGAGACCAAAAGCCCAAAATGAAAACAGAAACAGAAAGTGGAAACTTCAACAAAACAAAACACAAAAATCGGAGAATAAACCCTTCCTCAACCCTCCACACATAAAATACAAAACAAAATATTGTTGAACAATGCGTGTCGCTGTAAAATCTTTAGCATAGAAATTTTAAACGAAATAAATTTAAATGTAAAACAACTCGTCGTCTTTTTCTTTATGGTTTTTTTTGTTGTTCTATATGTACAAACATATATCAATATAATTTCATCATTAGTAGACACAACATGTTAACTTATTGCTGTTGCCAGAGGATCTGAGTGTATATTATAAGGAGCTTGGTCACGCGAAAAAAGAGGGGGAAACCAAACCGTAAAAAACTTGAATTAGTCTAGGTTTTAGGTAGGTATATTGCGATCAGTTTGCAAGGCTTTAGTTCCGGCCCAGGGTCATGCCTCTGCCCCAGGGATTCTCCGGTGCCTGCCGCGGTGGTGCTCTGCTCTCTGGCGGCACTCCGAAGCCTCCAAAGCCGCCGGATATGTCCGGAACAAGGCGTTTTCTGAAAGGAAAATGATTGAATTTAATCAGTAAATATACAAAAGTACTTGAATATATTAGATCCGTTTATGTATATAGAAATAATCTGATTGCTTTTGCTTACTAATATTTACAAAACACAGAAGAGCCACATAAATCGATTTCTATATAAAATTAAGTAAAATCCCGAGTAAGACGACTTTTTAAACTAATTATTTTGACTTTAATTATCCTTAAATGAGGTCAAACCTTCGATTAATTTTTAACTTTAAGAACTCTTACAAAAGCTATAAGATATACTTACAAAAACTGCGGAGTTTCCAGCAGGGCGGTGCCGCCCAGATCCTGCGAGTACTGGAACTTGAAGAAGTAGTACACATGGCCATTGAAGATGCCCACCAACGAGGCGAGGGAGCTGCAAGAGAGATCCATCAACAATCATAGAGAGACAAGAGAAACTCCTAGAAATTTCGACTTACAAATGAAATATAAACTCAAAGGCGGCCAGCACCCATGGCAGGTACATGGCCTTGAAGCGTGTGCCGAACCAAAAGGTCACGGTAACGTCCTTGTTCAGCTGACACCAGATATACGTGATCGCCAGGACGAGCATGTCCATGAGGAAGTACACGTTGAACAGCATGCCGCCAATGTTCGCCAGCACCGCCGACACGATCAGCAAATACAAATAGTCGGACGGACTTCGCCCATACTGATCCTTCTCCAGCTTCGAGCTGTACTGCACGATGAAGAAGCAGTTGATGAGGAAGTGGAAGGCCGTGTTCGACGAGATCGGGAACACGAACAGTGACGTCACGCAGCGCCAGAGCTGCAGCTTCCCAAAGACGGCGGATCTGTCCAGATGGAGCCAATGCAGGGGAATGATGTCGAAGCGGCAGAGCAGACTCAGGCCAACGGTGGCCGTCAGCCAGTAGCGGGTGAAGCGGGGCAGGGAACGGTACCACGTTCCAGCGTCCATTTTGTGTTGCTTGCTAACTATTTGTACTTGTACTTAATTCATTAAATTTACTTGTTTTTCTACTCAATGATTGGGGGATATTTTTGTTGCTTTACGTGTCTTTCTAGAGATGACACAAAAGGCATTTCGCAGTGAATGGCAAAAAGTTTGTGACTATCGATTAAAGTAACCATAGTTCGAAATGCAACGCATCTCTAAGTGAGTATTTGAAATTAATGTTTGTTTTTAAGTTGTAATGTATTATTAACAGATTAAATGTTTGTTTAATAATAAATATAAAAAAATATATTAATAAAACATATACAACCATTTTTATTATATTTATAAAATGTCGTGAAAATTATTCTTTTTTGGAGTTAGACTTTAATTTTACCCGCCAATATTTTGAAAATAAGCTTTCGAATAAAACTAAAAACTACTTGAAATTTAAAACCTGAATTAAAATTACGGCTTTTGAATATTTACAAATATTAAGATTATTAACATAAATTAAGTAAAAACAATAAATAGCATTAATAATATTAATAATAACAACGTAAAATCATAATTAAAAGTAAATTTTTTCTATTTATAAGTTGTATAATTTTAAAGCATAGTCTGTGAAATATAAGATTTAAGGTAATTCAAATTGCATTCATTAAAAATAAAGTACTACAAGTCTAAAGCCTTAGATTTAATAACTAATTTATAACTAATTTATAAATTGATCAATTTATCCAAATGTACATTAATCTATCTCCCATAACACACAATAAATTGTAACTTGATCAGAACAATACCTCATGCCGCCATTAAGTATGTTAAGGAAACAGAATTATAGAGGATATATATGTGAAAATATACCTATAAATAAATATTATCCTCAAGGCTTATAATATTGTAAAATATATTCAACCAGCGAGCAAAATGGTTTCATAATAATGAATTTAAAAAACTGTTTATATTTTTTGTTCATTCAATAAATATAAAATTTTGTAGTTGATTTTAATACATTAGTTAGGCCACAATAATAGTAATACTTTTAGTTAACCGCAAGAATTCTTACTATAAAATGTTGATAATGTAATCTGGAATTATGAAATATTTTTATGGTTAACAATTAATGAAGCTTAATTAATGTAGTAATTAAACTTATAAAAATTTGTCTACTATACATTTTTTTTGTTAAAAAAAATAAATTTTTAAATTCAAATACTACCATTTAACAAAAACGAGAAAATATAAGTTAATTTGTTATAATAACTCCATTTGCTTTCATTCGCAATTATTCAATGATATACAGGCTTTAATTGATATTTCTTAAAATTTAATAAAAAATTTTTCTTTGTTCGTGACAATTAAATCGAAAAACCTTTTTATTTTAGTTCATTTTTTGAGAGAGAGCCCCCTTGCTCATTCCACATTTCACCTTTGATCCTGCAATTTGTGATTTTTAGTGGTAACATTTTTCTTTTGGCAACTGACAAAGAGATGGGCAACAACAAAGGACGAAACCACACACACACTCACATACGCAGGACACTTAATTCATAACAGACGAGAGCACACAAATAAATAGCGCAAAAATTCGGTTCTCGTTTTTTTTTGGCAACTTTTTGTGGTATCTTTGTGGAGATGCCATTGTTGGCAACCTAAAAAATGAAATTTTTGGACAGGTAAGAAGCGTGTGCCACTCTCTCACACACATACACACACATGCACACACGAACGCACACGCTTGCAATGCAGTGGTGCGAAGTTAATCAACTTGGAAATTGTGCGCTTTTCCAATATCCTGCATTCTCGAGTGGAAGCCGCTGTGCTGATTAGTTTCCAAAAAAGCCGGGAAATAAAATTACTATTGAGTTCACATTTGTTTGGCTAATTTTTTAAGTACATACATACATATATCAGTATTTTTTTATTGTAACGAAAGTAAAAGCCGGCAAAGTTCAAGTTTTGGGTGCTTCAAAAAAGCAAAAAGAAAACAGTTGAAGAAAAATTCCAATGCATCAGGTGGAGCATTTTCTTTTTTTTTTCTTATTGTTTTTTGCTCTTATAAAATGTCTTATATCTATCCCGTTCTGGCACGAAACGGTGAGAAGAAAATATGTGGGCGGAGCGAAATGCGCGAAATACAGTCGTCTCGCTTTGGTGCGAGTGAGATAGCTCGCTACGCGTCGCTGCAGCCGCGCAGCCGCCGCTCTGCCGCCGCGCTGCCATTTTGGCACAGTAGCGCCTCTAGAACAAAAACGTTGCAAAAATCAAAAAAGTCGATGTCGCAAAAACGATATTACTTACTTAATCGACAGAAAATTTCCTCAGGATTAAGAATTTGCAATGAATTTAATTTTAGTGTTTTTTTTTTTTTAGTAGAAGATGTGAGCATTTAAAGTTGAAAAATGTTTTCATTTTTGCAAAAAATAGGTTGTTTTTTTCTTTAAATGATAGATACATTTATAAACGTTGTTTCCTGATGATCATTAAGTTACACTCGCACACACGCATCACGCACCCCCACAAATGGTTGTACATAGAAAGGGACTATGACTTTATTTACCTAGCCGCTGAGCCTTTTGCCCGGGAACTCACCTGGATATCTTTTCGTTCTCAAACTCACCTGGCACTGTAATTTTTTTCGCTGCCAACGATGCACTGGGAAAGTAATTAAGATAAAATCATATTTAAGCATGAATTTATTTTCAAAAAGAGAGAACAATTTATAAAAACTATATGAAAAATCTATAGATAAATGCACAGATAAAAAATTTCAAGACTTTTAGTAAGAATGCACAAAATCTTGAAAGAAGATTTTATTTTTTTAATCAGTTTACTTACATATTTGAATGTTTTAAAACTTTAATTGTTTCGAACCTAACCTAGAAGGAAAGTTTGTCTTTCTTTTGAAAGACGTGAATAGATCTTTGTAAAATTTTAGAAAAAAGTGTACTTCTGCGAAATAATTAAGTAATTAATACTTGGCTATTATAATATAACTTTCTTTAAAAATACACATTATGTAATTAAAAAAAAATATATAATATTAAAGTTTTTTGCTAAGTTCATAAATACAGATGTGTCTTAAATATTTCTTTTGAATTTATTGAATTTAAAAAGATTATAAAATTTGTATGGACGTAAATTTCCGAAAACGCTCTACCTTCAATTTCTTTCAGTGTACTCGCTCATTTCGTTGCGTTCTCTATGTAGAGAAGGCGGCCATTTCACCACTCCCTACACTTTCGTCCTACGCCGCTCCTTCACTGCGTCTTTTATTTAATATTTTATATGCAAACATTTTATTATCCCTTTTCCAACTCGCACTGCCGTTGTCGTCGTTTTTTTTTTTTATTTTCTGCCTTGAATTTTTGGCTTTTGTCCATTTCAATTGCTGTAATGAATGCCATATCTCTCCTCTGCTTCGCCCCCAGGAGCTCTTCCCCTGCAGCCTTCTCCCTTTCGCTTTATTGTTGCAGACACTTGAGGTGTGGAAAATGCAAAAAGTTGATTTCTTGAGAGCTTTCCTGGAAAAGTCTCCTAGAAAAGTTGTTTCGTATTAAATGGAATAATTCTGCCTGAGGAATTTTGATAATTGTTGTTGGTATTTCTTGAAAATTTTAGTATGGAAGTTGAGGGTAACAAAGGAGTTATTAAAAAAATATAGAAAATGTAATGTAAATTTAGAATATTTTAATATTCTAAAAGAATGTAGTATATTTAAGACCTTTTAACGTAATGTAACAATTTCACTTAAAGTTGAACGAACTTTATCTTTAAATGCTGTAAGTTTTCTCATCAAATTCATTGTGTAGGCTTAAAAAAATCCACCCTATAGGTAGTTTTTACAAAATGAACATAAATAGAGTTCAATGGGTCCTTTTGAGATCGGTTCCCAAAGCGCAGGAATACGAGATCTCTTGCCAATTGTGAATTCTCAATGCGTTTTTTACCGCCTCGCTCTACGAATGGGAATTTCATGCAGGCTTTTGACATTTGCCTTGCATCTAATTACTGTAATTATTTGATTAAAAAATCTCCCAGGGTGCTCAATCGTTTCACCTTTTTGCCATTGCCACCGCCTCTTTTCTCCTTTCCTTTGCTCTCTCTCTCCCCTACCTCCTCTCCCTGGATCCATCTCTATTACAGCGAAACAATGGCATCACATGTGTGTGTGTGTGTGTGTGTATTTGTACTCTCCGGTTGTCATGAAAACTGGGATTCTGATGCGGAGCATATTTCACATGCCCCGCTTGTGGAAACTGCACAAAAATGTGATTCCGCAGAGGGCATTTCTGCTGTGTTTTGCGTTTTCTGTTTTCGGTATTTTTGCCATTGCCCTCTGATTTCGATAATGGCCCAGCGGGAAAGAGCGCGAGAGGGGGGGCACCCAAAAAAAAACAAGGAAAAAGAGAAACTACAGTTAAAGGGAATATACAGTAGGTGCTTTTGTAGTTTGGTTAGTTTGAACATACATACATGTGTGTACATGTTCGAAAATTCTACAAAATATATTTTTAATGTACATTAAATGTTAATAAAAGTTTTACACTAAATTTTACAGGCATGGAAATATCGCTTTTTAAAAATGTGTTGCCTACTTTGTTGCGTTTATTATAAGTTTTAAATTTCTGAAATGGTAAGAGGATTTCTCATTTGTTATGTTAAGATTATTTAAAAATCTTCATACTATTTACATTAATTTTAAATATATATTAATTTATATATATAAATATATATATATATTAAAAATAGGTTTCAATTAGGCAGAAAATATATACGTAAATATATGAAAATTGCGATTTAAATATATAAAAAATAGAAGAATATAAAGCTTTTTTTATGAAATCCTGTGCTATATTTTATTATTTTTAATTATATATATATTTTGGAGAATTTTGCGAACTTTAGTAGTTTTTGGTTGTTAATAAGTAAATATTTTAAAGTTGAGACTAAGAACTCTTTAGCTTTCAAAGCTTTTACTTAACTAAATTAAATTAAAAGATTCCTTATAGTATAAATTTTTAATTTTAATTTCCCTAAAAAATAGAGGCAAAAAATATGTAAAACATAAAACTAAAATTAAAGCGACCACTGTTGCGTTTAACTTTTACAAATTTCGTTTTATCAGTATTATAAACCAAAAACAGCTTAAAAAAAAATATACAAAGAAAACCAAAATCTCAATCTGAAATCAAAAGCTCCTAACGGGCGACCACTGTGCTCACCTGTGTAAATGGGAGCGCAAAAAGAGGCGAATCACAAGAGCAGCCAGCGACGATGCCAAATTGCAGTGCAAATATGTACTCACTCGACAGGGGTGTGGGGGGGTGCAGAGGGGAGGATGTCTGCGACAACGGGGGTGAGGTTATGTAGGGGCAGGCGAATAGTAAAAGGACAGTCAGCAGCAGCAGCCGCGGAGACAGCAGCAGCAGCAGAAGCAGCGGCAGCAGCAGCAGAAGCAGTGACAGCAGAAGCAGTGACAGCAGGGGCGCAAGCAGCAGCAGCAGCGGCGCAAGCAGCAGCAGAAGCAGAAGCAGAGAAGCAGCGGCAGAAGCAGCAGCAGAGCAGCAGCAGCAGCAGAGTAGCAGGATCGGCAGAGAGCGAGATGATGAGCATGATGGCGTTAATGGCACGCACATTAATGGCGTCGGGGGCGCTCGGATACCGTTGAGTTGTTGCTGTGCTGCCTTTTGACTTTGCCGTCGGCACATTGTGTCGCCGTCGTGTGGGTGTGCGAGGGAGACGGGAACAGCTCGGCCGGGGAGCAGAAGAGCAGGAGCAGGCGCTCTGTCCTATCGATGCGATTTACCTTTACGTTTCGCCGTCGCCATATTTTATATGTGGCCCAGGACATCATGGCAACGGTGTTGTTGTTGTTGTTGGTGTTGCTTTTTGTTTTTGCCTTAATTTACTTTGGCGCATAAATCAAATATTTACATTCCGAAATTGACGTCTTGAAAGCGCGGTCGCAAAAAACTCACCGTTCTTCGTCCTGCCAAGGAAATTTCCTTTCGGGAGTGTATGTGTAAGTGTGTGTAGGAATTAATACCTAAAACAAACAGTTATTTGACCTGCAGCCGATTAGTGAAGAAGAAGAAATTGAAGGAGCGGCCAAAAAAAAAGTGAAAAGACTTTTTGCTTTGAAGTTGAAAAAATAAAAATTACCTGAATATTAACTCAAGCTCAAGACATCAAAAAAGGGATATTAATTGCTGTGCGCAAACATTCGGCAGCAGATCCTGGCAAATAAAGCGTGCGGAAAACTCGGAGCAAAGATTTTCCCCCTCTCGTTGGTAAGTTTTTCCGTATATTTGATTTTCATCTATGCTTCTTAATAGATATTTGTCTAAGGTGGGAATAAATTAGCTATTTGTGGAGCTGATTTCTAATTGAATATTAATTTTTAGCCTGCAGGTAATTGGTTATAATTTGTTTTTGTTTGTAACTTGTTCAGCCAAGTTAATGAAATTTTTAGGATGTTTTATTGGAAATGGAATATTTTTTAGGAATGTTTTTTAAAGGTTGAATGAGAGCTTTAAGCTAAGTTAATGAAATTTAAAGGAAATTTTAGTATAAATTGAATATTTTTTAGGAATGTTTTTTGTAAAGGTTGCATAGGAGCATTAAGTTTTTAGAACAAATTTAAATGTTTCCCTTTGGTAAAAACTATTTTAAACATTTTTTAAATTCTTATTAATTGTATATTATATCCAACTTGTTAGTTAGCTTTGTTTAAAGTATCCTTTGTTTTGTATAAAATAAGTTTCTACAGACTTTGTTTCAAAGAAAAATAAATTAAAACGCGATATTAGGTCAAAGCTACAGAATTTTATATATATCTTATATATATAAGATATCTTTAGAATTTATATGCATATTTTCTAGGTACACGTTAAAAGGAACCGTTTTTTACCGAAGAATTCAAATTGATTTACACAAATTGAATTTTATAATAGCTTCAGAAAATTCTTTAAGACTTCTCATCATCATGTTCTCTATCTCAAAATCACAAACATTTAAAACCTTCTCCTAAATCAACTCCTGTAATAAAAAAAACCTATATTTGCATGACGAAAAGACCTTTATTCCCTAAGATCCCGAGTGGCGACCAGAAGAACTAAAATATTTAAGGCGTTGCCTGTTAAATGCCAACTAGCCGCTAAGCCGGCCACTCGACTGGCTTTCCGCTTTGACACTTGCCACTTTTCACTTTTGGCCCACACAGTGGCGAAAAGCTCGGGGAAACTGGGGGAAAAACCAGGGCCACTCGAGGCGAGTGAGTTGCCCCCGAGCAATGGGCGTGAGTGTGTGTGTGAAATGAAACGGAAAGTGTCCTTAGAAGCTGCCAACTGAGCGCGACAATCTGTCAAATGTTCAAAATGTTCAGTTGTCGTCGTCGCCTGTCGACGGTCGTCTATCAATTGTTAATGTCACAGACGCCCAGCGTGAAGAAAGGATGTGGCCGTGGATTGAGGGTGGAGAGTCCTACACTTGTAGGAAATTCAGGTATTAAATATAAGCTATACCTTGGGGTTCCTTTGACTCAATTAGCTAAAAGTTGATTGGGCTTTATTGGAATATTTAGTTTTTTACTTAATAAATCGTGTCTTAATTTCGAGATCCTTTTAAGGATGATTCACATATTATAAATGCATTCCTTTTTCAGCTTAATTTAACCTTAAAGAGTTTAGGCTTGTTATTAATATTCTTGTTTAATTTAAACGTCTTTAAGAATTAAGATATATTAATCATAAAGGATATAAATAATGAACATTAAAAATGTATATCTAATGCTTTATAATTAAATGGCTTTAGTTTCTTCAAATTATCTTAAACGCATAATCCTTTTTCCTAAACATTTTTAAACATTAAAAAACTGATACTTAAAAACCAACTAAAATTTATATTTTTTAACCTTTAAATACATTTTAATTACACTTTTTCCGCCGTGTAAAAGCTGGAAGCAACTTAACATGCTGTTTTGGCCTGTTTAACTTTCGGCTGACTGGCGCTGGCTTTCTTTATTTTAATTGGGATTTGTGCTGCTGTGTGGCTTGGGCCCAACGCCTTGGCGGGATTCGCAGGAGTCGCAGGACTCCCGCCCTCGCTGTCAATCTTCGGCTTGAGTGAGCAAGGAGCTGCGGCCTGGAAACGCCACGTGGTTGCTCCTCGTTCCCTCACCTTTGCGGTCCTGCGAAATGCGCTTTTGAATAAAACACAATGTGCAGCAAGCAGTCCTTTAAAGGAAAAGGGGGATGGCACAAAGCGTTTTCCGATTTCTACTTTCCATTTTGTGGTTTTCGCTCGCTTTTTATTTGCTTTGGTTTTTTGATTTCCTGACACGGGTACGCCGGCAATCGTTGTGACATTTTAATTGTTTATTTGCACAGAGTCCTTGCGGCCTGCCCTCGCTATGGCTCGCATCCTGTATCCGGAACTTCCAGACTTTCAATCCTGCATCCCACTCAAGTGCTCGAGCTGCGCATATATACAAATATAAATATATATATTTTTTTTTATTCAACCAAAGATTTCGCTGGTTCCCCTCTCTGAGGAATCGAACTTGCTGGTTGTCCTGCGGTGGAGAGTCCTTCGCGGAGTCCTCCACTTTGCGCTGCTGGTTAGCGTACATTGGTTAATGTAAATATTTGGCTTTTGTTGTCACTTCAAGTGCTCTTTACTGCTGTTTATTATTAGTTCGCCGGGCACTTTGTATATTTTTATGGCGGTTTTTTAAAGTTTCCTTTGGGGATTGAGGGATTTGGCAGTTACGAGCGAGTGGAAGAGAAATACATTGTGTTTTTAAATTAAATGATTTCGGTATAAAAGAAGTTTTTTGTATGCAAAGAAAATATAAGGTTAAGTGTTATGAAAAAGGTAAATCATTCTGCTAGCTAATAAATATTAGGTAATATTTTTTAGACTTTTTATGTACGACAAATGACAAATAAATCATTTAATTTTACATTTAGCTGAAAGCCATTTGGGTAGTTAATTATTTAAAAAGTTCTGTCAAGTCATAAGAATAAAGACATCTTTATGAAATAAGCTTGAAAGTTATTGTACTCATGATTGATTTTTTTTTAAATATATACTTTTTGAACGTTTAATAATGTAAATGAATTGTTATTTGAACTATTAAATAAAGTGTTATTATTTATTTATTTTAATAAAGTTATCTATTTGATTTTTTGATTTGATTAAATTTTAATTTCCTGATGCTACAAGTATAAAACTTATAAATTAGTGCTCTAGTCACAATGAATCACAATATATATCTATTTTAAAACTGAAACAAAATTGGTATGTTAGATATTATTATTAACTAAAACTATAGTTTCTTTCCTTGCCTCAAAAAAATACTTCATATTTCATACGTTACTTTATTAAAAAGAACTAGTTAATAGTAACAAACATTATTTAATTAAATTAATGTGAAACCCACGTACACCCATCCTCAATGACTATTTTCTGTACTATCCTTTCCCTACAGATTTAAACTAATCTTTTCATATAGAGTATATATCTATTTCATGTAGTAACCTCATTCCATAGACCCCTTTCAATTATTCCAGCTTATCTAATGTATCTTTTACAAGTCGCTGACTTCATATGATATCAATATTTTTTAATAAAATTCCCCACACTTCTCGGGGTAACAGCCAGCACTTGAGCAGCAGAAGTCGGATCAAAAAATGAATCGTAATAATCAACGTTTAGAGAATCATCATAATCGACTTGTATATAACTTATGTGTGCAACAGTGGCAGAATTGGGAACTGGAAACCACCACCGAGAAATGGGAATAGGAATCGAGAGGCAGAGAGCTGCTCGGGGGCACCCTCATAACGACGGCTGGTTGAACGCAATCCAACAGTTCGGCCTAATAAGCCAGTGGCTTGCATATGCCAGTTTATTAGATACAAATTCTTTGGATTTTTCCTAGATGTCGACCATTTTGCAGCTGGGATTGTAGTTGCTCTATTTTGGTCCGATTCCAGCTTCGACTTGGGTGCGCGGCAAGGGGTTGCTCTATTAAGGATCGCCATGTGTAGCCATTTTTTGAGATTTTTTTTTTGTATGCTGTGCTTGCTTTGATTCTGGCACAGGACTAACCCCTATAAAGGACTTGATTCAAGTGCGCAAAAAAAAAAAAAGGAAATAATAAAAAGTATACAAAAAGGGAAGTCGCAACACGAAACTCGCAACACATGAGGAGTCCTCCTCCGGGATCGGGGTTCGTTCGCCTGAAAAACCCCGCAATTAAGTCTGCGTTTATGTAGTTTTAACTTGCAGGGAAATTTTGTGTTTCGAAAAATCATCGTCCTGCTCCCTCCCCTCTCTCAAACACACACACATACTCAGTAACTTTGTGTTTATTATGCCTAATTGCTGTTACTCCATCATCGCCATCATCACCATCATTATCCTTGTGCGCTTTTGTCTGCGCTCCTTTTGCAGCTGCCTTCATTTCGCCTTGGCTCTTTGTCCTTTTGGTTTTAGTTTTTATTCAAGCGTCCCACATGGCGCATGCTTGATATTCCATTCCATTCGAGGCCAGTCCTTTCGAGGCGTTCCCCGCGCCACTTGCATGCTTAGATATTTGCATTATTTGCCACTTTTTGCGGCAACTGCTCTAAAAATAATTTCAAAGCTCGTTAGGGGTACTTTTTTCGTTTCTCATTTCGGCTTCTGCCTTTTTCATGTGGCGAAAATTGTTAGTTTCCGGACAAGGACTAGAAACTTGCTCAACTGTGCACAGTGGGTGACATTATTTTGTATTAATTGTGAGGCAGAAGGAACAATCGGTGGAAGGGTTACAGAAAAGCATAGCTCAAGGATCTTTCTACGGGGCAACACATGTGAACATCGCTAACAGCGGGACTTTGGATTGTCGAGTTCGAATTGAACTTGTTTCGCAATTGGATAAGTCGGCAAGTATTCAGTTTGAAGGATCAAGGATGGGAAAATTATTAACATTTGTGTTTGAGCTCATAGAAAGGAGGGAATGAGTGTATGATTTGTTTTAAATTTGAGATTTTTCAAATTATGGCAAAGAACTAAAAACAATGTAAAATTAATCCTTTTTTTACTAAAATATTATAAACTGTATTTTTAGTAATATATATCCTAAATATATAGATTTTTTTTTCATATGTATTCTGAAAACAAGTGCTTACTTTTTTCGTGTTTAATAATTTATATAATAAACCCATATATTCCTTTACAAAAGGAATATTTTTCCTTTAAAGGGACACTCCACTTTTATTTTATGGTTGTGATTTATTTCTATTTATTGAAATAGTTTTTAAGAATTTAAATTTTATGATAATAATATTTGGTTCTTTTTTTAAATATATGCCAGTTTTTATAAGATATAAGATGGTAAATAGCTTATAATTAAATTTAAGATTTTTATTTTAGACAATAATTAAATGAAATAATCATTACAAGAGTTTTAAATTTTCTTTAAATATTCTTAAAATAATAAAACTATATTGTACATTTAAGAAGAAAGAAAGATAACTTGGGGAAGCCGAAGTTTACAAAAATTCGTTAAATTCAATTTGAAAATCTTTTTTACTCTAGTTTTTATTAGGTTAAGAAATCTAAATTATACATTTTAAATTTAAAATTTAAAATATATAATTTAATATATAAATAATATAAATATAAATATAAATTTAAAAAATAATATAATTATCAATTTTTGAAAAATTGATTAAATTTATTAAATGCTATTAATGCTGATCCAGAATATATCTAACTTATAGGCGTGGAAACGACTACACTCCTTGCAAGCTTATGACTAGTATTATAATACCCTTTAAGGGTTTAAAAACCTGCAAAAATTCCTCAAAATTGTCTTAAAAAAATACTTCTACTTTCCTTTTTTCAACTCAATAAAATTTTCCTGTACTCCCGCCAAGTCTTGCCCCATGGAAATCATTTAAATAAAGATAACCCACATGCAAGGTGCCTCGTTTAGACGCCCAGACAGAGGTCGATGAAAAGTAAATTATAGTGCACAATAAGCATTTGGAGGGCGGTACCGTGGACTTGTCGGCAAATTACGTGGCCCGTAAATGGGGAATTTATTTTTAAAAGCGAGAAGAACAACGCTTGAGCCTCAAACTCAGGGGTCTAGGTTGGGGTCGGACCCGATGGAAGTCAAATATGATTGCACATTTGCAAGGCGAAGCCTCGGAAACAACATGGCGGAATCGCGGAATCACACGGCTGTAAATGTATATGTAAATGCATATGTATATGTGTGCAAGGATAATTTGCGTGTGCGCTGATCATTTGACAAGCGACAGGAGCAACAACAACAACAGGATGGAATCTGCTCCGCGGATAAATCAACCCCGCGATGAGCAGTCCGTGGATATTACGGGTTCCATGGATTCGATTCCATGGCGCGGGATTTATGGGCAGCCGAGGGGTGGCTGTATGTTGCATCATTGCGTCAATATTTGCCCTGGTCATGTAAACACTTTTAATAGGCTGTTTATCAGCTAGTTTGCCGCGATGTATCTCCCAGATACTTGACAGCTGTTGCAATTTACGCTCGAACAGAAATTTCCGCCTTATTTGCCTTTCGGCTTGCGGCATCCGAGATTTCTGCTTCTCTGGCTCACTGAATGTATCTTACAGATACTTATTTTCGTATTTGCCCAACGCAAATAGTTTTCGAACGCGGTGGGGGGAGGGGGAAGAGGGAACGCCAATTTATTTGCCGTTTGTCAGTTTGCTTTTAATTGAAAATTACATTTTTTCCCAAAACAAATTTCAGTGCTATGCCACAAAGGGAAATATTTGCTTTGCTTAATGAGGTTGAAAGTGGGTGGCGATGGTCCAGATGCAGAAATTATCTAGGGATTAGCTAATAGGTAACACAGAAAAGTTATAGAAATTATAAAAGTGCGGGAGAGTCCTTGTAAGGATGCAAAATATGTGTCTTGAAAGGGGAGAGAGTGTTACTGGAAGTTAGGTATAATAGAAGGATTTAACTCTACAGTTTTCTTTATATATTTTATCACACAGTCTATTTATTTAAACTTAACTAAATCTATTTTCGTAGTTTTTCTTAATTTATGAATTTCAAAAACTTTATAAATTTTCGCATTATTTAATACTGGTTTAAATGTATTTCGTTATTATGATAAGGCATGTGTTAATAAATAATTACAAAAATTCACGGATGATTGTGAAATTTATAGAAATGATCAATTAAAATATCAATATTTAATACTTGATAAGGTTTTATGTTTTAAATAATTAAGAATCAACCTCAGCGTTCGATTAATTTGTAAATATTTGCATTATTTTACGAAAACCCCAAAAGCTACAGCATATATAAGTCTGTAAAAGATACATATTCCTGGATGGTTTTTTGGTGTGTTCTTTGTCATAAAAATATTTTGCCAGCATTTCAATTTAAAAACTTAACCAACTGGAACTATAATTTTACTTATATATCCAAATTAGGTCAAATAAAAATAATAACAATTGAAGCTTGTTATTTATATATGATATCCCTCAGAGTGCAGTTAAATAATAAGTGTTATGAATGTAGACCCTTGCGGGAATCGAACCCGCCACCTTTGGATTAGAAGTCCAACGCGCTATCCACTGCGCTAAAGAGTCCCACAAGCGCGACTTGAATTTATATTCATGAAGTTTTTCCGCTTTTGTTGCAAATTCGAAAATTGAAACTGAAATATTTTACAAAATTGTGAAATCTTTTTGTTGTTTGCTTCGAGGTATTTTGATTTGCTTACCAGCAAACATGAGCAAGCTGTTTAAATATTTTGCATAAATTTGTTTTAATTATTTAGAGAGCTTTTATATTGTATAAAAAGGTATCTTCTTGTCTTGTAAATGTATAAATTGTGTCGCCTGTTTTGCTTATATTTTTTGTTGGGTTAATCGATAGATCGTTCGATGAAGATTAACCTTTCAAGGAGTTACTTAACCCAAACCCAGCAACACAGACAGAGTATCCTTCTGGATCCTGGTTTGGGGGCATTCAAGTGCTCAATTTGGTTCCTTCAGAGTTTTTCGCTTCCTTATCAACCCGCTGCGATCTTCATGCGCTTTTAGCTAATAAAGGGGTGGAGGTTGGATTTTTTGAATAGGGGTAGCTATAGGGGTTTTTTTTAAGTCGAGTCTTTCGGTGGATGGAGGAGGATTTCCTCTCGTGACTCCCGACAATTACTCAACTCGCTGGTTGTAGCCGCTGTTGCTACTTTCAGTTTGCTAACGAATTAATCAAAATGAACCAGAACAGAGAGCAGACAGGACAGGACACCCCCTTCTGGGCCTTAAATAGAGTTATCGTGGAAATGGTGAAAATTTACCCATTTACAGTCCTGGTGATTTTTTATCTCTGCCCTTTCGTTTTCGTTTTCGTCCATTGAAAGTGTCCCCTTTGGCTGTGGGGGCGTTTTCTCACTTGCTCGGCATTGTCCTTCTACGTGATTTATCTACGCCTTCCGACGGTTTTATTTCGCTCTGAAAAGGACTCTTACAACGACATACGTACGCGCTGTCCTGGTGGGGCATTCGAATTATGCAAAGTATTTCTGCTCGCCGCTGCTGGTTGCACTCGAAGCGGATATTAAATTTTATTGCTCATGTTGCCATGACTTCGTCCTGGCCCCTGGCTAGAGGTGGAGGCGGAACAGTTGGCCCATTGAGCACTGAAGTGACTGCCCGGTCAATTAGCCTGAAATAATCGGTGTGCGGAATGTGTGTGAATTTTTTTCTAGGTGGAAAGTTTGAGGGGAAAAATTTGTGAAGTAACCTTAAATTAGGAGAAAAATCTGGAAAATTTCACTAAAGAAAAGGAAAAATAAGGATCCTATCTATTTTTCACTAAATTTATAACCTTATAAAGTCTAAGAGCTTCTATAAATATCGAAATTAAATATTATTTTTAAAAAGAAGTTTAAAAACAATCTATTTCTTCAAATATTTCTTATAATTCCCCAACCAATCCTCGCAATCTTCCAATCCCATTGAAGTCACCTATGTAGATCCCGTTCCTTCGTAGGCAAACTCCTCTCAAGGACCAACATCCTGTCGCCTACTCGCATTACAAGCAAGCTGGCACGAGCCAAATTATAATGCCAAAAATCGTCGTCAGCGTCAAACATTATCGTGATTATCGTCGTAGCGTTGATGGAAGAAAAGCGCACATAACCGGCAATTAATGAGCAGTTGTTCCACAAAGGACAATGGCAGGACCTGAGAGACTTCGACTGACAGCCGACGGAACAATAAGGAATTCAAATCTCAATGAGAGAGGGAGCAAAAACCGAGAACATATGCATTTGATTTCGTACGTTTTCGCTTTCGCTTGCGGAATATAATTAACCGGAAGCGCGGCACACGCGCCAGGACGAAGAACAGGACTCGAACAGGATGATCGCCACACCGACGCAGGATCGGTATATCGCTGGATTCACGCAGGATCGCAGGATCGCGTGTCAACAACCGTAGAAAGAAAAAGCACTTCCGCCGAAAGCGAAATCAAATGTCAGGCCAGAACAGGAAAATAAAAACGAACAACGCCCCGCAGGAGCAACCGGTTTTTGGGCAGGATAATCAAGGCTAGAGAGGATCTTACACTCAGAGAAATAAATGAAGAAATTTTTAAGTAATTTTTGGGATTTTTGTTAAGAGTTTGTGGCAAAAATACAATTTAAATGTATTTTTGAACATTTTAATATCTTATGTTCCTAATTATTTATTTTTCATTTGATTACTAATTTCTCCCAGTGTAATAATGACAATCAAAGCACTGGCAAACAAGTCGCTCGATTATCCTTTTCTGCCCACTTCAAGGAGCAAGATTCTCCGCCGGCAGCTGCCGCCCGAGGGAAATAGGGAGAGAATGGAATCTCGATCTTGGTGGCTGGAACAATTGTTCGACTGCGCACATTGCTTCCTGTCGTCCTGCGAGCCACCGGAAGGATCAGCGCCGCCGTCTTCGAGGGTTGCTCCTTGCTCCTTGCCCCCGGGATCTCTGTCTCCGACAACATCTCCCCGATCCTAGTTCACTTCGCACATTTTTCGGAGGCGTGTTTGCTGCTGTGTGTGTCGCATATGTAGCAATTAACATGCTTCGTCTCCTGTCGCAGGACATGTGCAAATACTACCCGCATGTCCTTGAGCGCGTGCCTTGCGCCTCCTTAGAAAAAAAAAGAACCGGGCGTCTTCCAGGGGGCGTAGCGCCTGCTGCAATTTAGCTCCTTGAGCCTTTGCGTCATCCGATCCTCGGTATCCTTTGTGATTCAGTCCAGATTGAGGGAGGTGTGGTTTGTGATGCCAAAGAATTATTATTAGGTGCAGCTGCCTCCCTTTCTGGCTGTTTGATGAACTTCTTACGAGTACAGGGATTGAACACCTTGGCAAGGACCTTCAATTAAATTGAGTCCTTTTGGGTGCAAACACAAAAGAAAAACCTCTTGAAATATCCTTTATTTATGTGACTATTAAAGGAGTCGAGAAATAATGCAGTTTGTTTTTTAAGTAATTTTTTAAATTATGTTCAGGGATTGTTGTTTTTATTAAAATAATTCCTGGAATATTTTAATTAAAATTTATATTGATAAATTCTGTATATTTTGAAGGTTTTAAAAGGGTAACTATTATATTTTGTATGCTGTAATTTTATGTAAGAAATGCTTTCAAGCTCATAGATATTTTTTAAATAAAAATTTTACAAATATTTTTACTCTCTACAAACTCTAGTTATATTTATTTTAATCTCGATTGATATTAATTGAAACCATTAATCTAATTTCTTACTCAATCCACTTTTTATTCCTACTTTATAATCCCCTCAGCACTTAAGGAGAAACAACCTCTAATCCGCTTCCACTCACAATCTGTCATAACCATTTAGTTGCCACTTCCCCTTCGCTTAAGCTAATTACCTTGTTACACATTTATCCCCCTTTTTTTAACGCCGCTTGCCCTTTTCTCCCTAAGAAGGACGAAGGACCTAATACAATATTTAACTATCATGTCGCAGGCAGAGAAAAATATTTCTCCCACGAGCGAGGACAAATCATAATAGCGTTTAAAACACTTTCCGGCTGATTAGCATAAGGATATGAAAAATGTTTCGCTGGAAAAGCGAGTGCCGTGTGCCGCCGCTTCGCTTCCTGTCATAAAAAAGCAACAACGACAACTATTTGTGACACTTCCCCCCTTATTTTTTATACGGCGGCAGATCGCAGGTTCAAGGGTTGAAAACGGTTGAAAAATAAATACAAAAGTTAAACGCGTGTCAACGTTTTTGGGCGGGAAATTATTAACATGCTCGTTTTGGCCACACCTTACTACAAGGACCTTACTATAAGGCTGTCCTGCTAACCTGCGGTTAAACGTATTATGGCAACATTGTGACATCCTGCAGCCCAAACTGGACGCGACACGTGACCCTGGGAAATACAATTATAATTGCAACAAATTGAACGCCGGCGGTGGCACGCGTCCTTCTATTAGCTCATCTTCCGGTGGCATCGGAAAACAGATTGTCCTCGCTGCTGTTTCTGTGGGTGAGGAAACACAGTCACTCTTTTTTTTTTTGTTTTGTTTTTCCCTCGTCTCGAATTTCCCATTAGCCCGTGTGCTTTTCCCTCCTCATTGGCTGTTTGCCTGACTTCCTCTTGGGTTGATTTATTGGCTTTTACTTATTTCCGGTCATGTCCGAGGCTTCCGATGTCCTTGGGACTGTTTGAGGGCAATTTCGCTTGAGCACTTATTATTGGCTTTCCTTTGAGGAGCAGCTTTTTGTGGCTTTATGGGGGGAATGAGTAAGGATAATATGGGGATAAGTTGGCAACCATTAAGTATTTATTTATTTTTCAAAGTACATTTATTTATTTTATAACTAGAATTATTTAAACTTACCTTTGCACCTGCCTTTCTGTAAATTCCCTTGATAAAATCAGTAGATTTTCCTTCTCAAAAATATATTTTTCATCATCTCCCTCTCATGGTGGTCTCCTAGATTATTTTTGCATACGCAAATTTTGCATAATTTGGCATAATTACAGGATTTTCATCAAAGAGCAAACCGCAGCTGCAAACCTCTGTTCTGTGATTATTTAATGTTTCGTTGCAACTCAACCGCAGAAATTAACCACAATTTGAAAACTATGGTTATCAGAGATCATTGATCAACATTGAACAAGGATTCCGCCACTGGCCAGCTGAAAAATCAGAAACAATGAAATTATTCAGTCAGGAGTGGAAACGCTCAAAGGATTTGAGCAGTAATTTGTGCTAATTTTGGTTTAGATACGAAAAGAGAGATAGATCCCTGTCCCTGCACAATAGCAGTGGCAGTAGCAGAAAAAGGATTTATGTTTGCCGCTGGGCTAATAACCCATCAAAATATATAGTGGAAACATGTCAAAATACTGTCAATACATTTCCCGAATCTCCTCGCTGCACTTGTGCCTCAATTGTTCTTTGGAGAGGGAACAGGGAACTCGTGTATTTCCCAGCTTTGAAAAGGACCGACAATGCCCTTTGGCCTACCTAGACCTGTATCCATATTCCCTAATCTCCGAGTGTGGGTGCAGCCATTGTTTTGGATAGGAACAGGGAACAGGACTCGCGAGTGAGCGAGGTGCCTGGCCAGGATTATACCTGTAATTTGGCCTGCTTAGTTGCTTAATTGTGCTTAAATGTATGCATAGCTTATAAAATATTTGCCTTAAATATTTTGGTTAAATCATGAAAGGGTACAAAAACCATCCTTTCTATATCCTGAGGAAAGAAGCCGAATATCTAGAAATGTGTGAGCTGGAAATCCTTGAGATATGTGGCCTGAGGTGAAAGTGGTAAATGGGTTTTGTTTTATAGAGAATTTTCTGAAAATATTTGGTATATGTTTCTATAAATTTTAATCCTTTAAGGAGCTCATAGAGTGCTTTGGAAATAATTTTTATTTAGGATTTTGGTATAAATATTTATAGACATAAATAGACAACATTTGCAGATGTCCTTGGATTTATTAATTAATTATTGTTTCCCAACTATTATCCTCTTGTATACGAAATGTCTACAGCTTTCCAAAAATTCTACAGATTTACAAAATTCCCCTTGATAGATCCAACCCTATGGAACCCCAGGAAACCCATCGTTTCCAATCCACTTAACATGCTCCCAAACAAACAACCCGAAAATCCGCAATGAATGCTTCTTCACAGTCAATTTCGCTAATAAATGTGTTTTGCCAATGCTGGCGAAAAATAATTCCACCATCTCCCCCACATTTGATATTTAATTTCCCTCGACTAAGCCGCAATTTCCGGTGACACCCACCGCAAAGCAGAAGCTGAACCAGAAGCTGATTCTGAAGTAGAAGTAGAAGCAGAAGGCAACGCCCCCAACAGACATCAAATCATTCGAATTCGAAGCTGTCAAAATGCAGAAATTATGACAGCAGGGAGGAGTACCAAAAAAAAGGGGGCTGTTCGAGGAGTGTGTGTGGTGTGCGAATACTAGGGGAGTATGTGACAAAATGCCAGCATACGCATCGAAAGCCAATTAGGAAAAATAAATCACGCTTCGCAGGCGAAAGGACTAGGAAAGAAAACCAGCATGTACAGGGAGAGAAATGTCCCTAAAAAGGATAGGAAATTATGGGATTTATTTATGTTGAAGTTTTTCAAACAAACCATTTAATATAAATATCAAACACGGGTTTAACAATATTTTTTGTTGGATTTAAGCTCACTTTCTGTAATCAAAAAGGAATCCTAAACCTGATGAATATTAAAATAATATAAAACTATTTAAATAAAATGTAAATAAGCTCTTTAAAAGCTTAAAATGATGTTATTTGGGGGCATACATTAATAAATTTGTAATTAATATGTCTTAAAAATATTTTTATAAAGAAACAGAATAAAAAATGATCCTAAGCCTGAAGAACGTCGAAAAGCTAAAAAATATTTCAATAAAACTAAATTTAACTCCTTTAAACCTTTTAATTATATTTTTAAGCACATACATTAATAAATTTGTAATAAATATTTCTTAAAAATATATTCTTAAGGAAAAAGAATAAAAAATAATCCCAAGCCCGAAGAACGTCTAAAAAGTATTAAACTTTTTTAATAAACCTAAAGCAAACTCCTTTAAATCTTTAAATTATATTTTTTGAGCACATATGTTACATTAATAAATTTGTAATTAATATTTCAAATACATTTTTTTTAATAGAAAAATAAGAAAAAATAGTGAGAAACTTGAAGAACGTCTAAAAACTACAAAACTGTTTCAATAAAACTAAAGTAAAGTTCTTTAAATTTTTAAATTATATTCTTTGAGCACATATATAATAACAAATTTGTTATTAATATTTTTTGTAAATATTTATATAATAATATATAATAAATAATAATAATCTCTTCATTTTTTAAATAGTTATATTTAAAAGTAATTTTATGGAACATATAAAATTAGTTTCAAATATTACTCACAAGACAATATACATTTTTGCACCTTCTCCTAAACGATATTAATATTAAACAATTAATCAAAATTAATGTTAAGAATAAAAAAATTCCCAGTGATGTTTATTTTTTTCTGTGCAAGGACTTCAAGGGTTTACCAGCAAACAAAGAAATCCACCGCTCGCAGATACACTCGCACACACACACACTCCCAAGTACAGTGGTCCTTCCCCAACCCCCTGCAGGAAAAAAAGGAAGCACCCGAGGAAGCCAAGCAAGTGCCAAAAGCTGATTTCACTGTAATTACAATTCACACTCCTTTCGGGGATGGGTGGGTGTTAGGGGGGGGAGGGTGTAATCCCGGCAAGAGGAAATAAAAACATCCTGTAAATGTGTTCTTTTTGTTTGGCAGCACTTAAGCGATGGCCTCCCATCCCCCCACAGCCACCCCCTCAGTTGCTCAGCAGACTTGTTTTCCACTTCTTTTTTTTTTTTTTGCTAGAAACTGCTGCTGAGGTTGCTGATGATGATGATGAGTTGGCAGGAGAATCAGCAGAACCCGCAGAACAGACACACCCACCAGGAAAAAGGGGGAGGAAAAATCTCTATGTATTTGCACTAAGAAAAATTAAGTAAATTCTGTAAGATAAAGTTAAAGTAAGCCTGAACTTTTCACTTAAGTTGAATATTTTATAAAGGCAGAAAATGGTTTGAAAAAGAAGACATTTAAAATAAATAAATTTAAGATAAGTTTAACCTTAAAGAACAGATAATTTAGTAAACTATTTTAGTAATCAATCCTGAATATTTCACTTCAATTAAATATTTTATAAAACCAGAAAATAGTATTAGAAATTAAATTAAAGTAATAAATGAAATGAAGTGTATTCTTAGAGAATTGAAAGTTTATTAAAATATTTAAGCAATTAATTTTTAAGCTTGACTAAGTTTTCAAGTTCTGCATATCTTATCTTTAAATCAAAGTTATCTAACAATTTTCCAGATCAAAAATATATTTTTTTTTAAACATTCAAATTCCACTGCCATTTCCCAGTATTATTTTCTTCAAGTGCTGGATTTTCCACCTACCGTGTGGGCGTTGAACGCGTGTCAGGCCTACTACCACACTGAATAAACAAAGACAGCCTTGGGTTGGCTGTGGCTCACCAGAGTCCTGTGGATGCTGGGGGGGGGTGGTGGGGTGGCAGGCGCACGGGCGGGCAATAGAAATGTCACAAACAAACCGATTAAACAAGTACTTGCCAAACAAACACCCACAAAAAACCACCGGCCCCGCCCAGGCTCAGAATTCAAAGCTGCGATTCCGATTCCGAGGCGAAGCCCTAAAAACCGAATCAAACAATAACCGAAAAGTTTCCAAGGGTGACGAAGCATCCCCTCCAGAAGCAACCCTTTTTGGAAGGATGAAATAAACGAAATGTACTTCCGATTAGGTCGATGGTGACATCGTTTTGTGGGTCACGCGACCTGCTACCGAAATTTGTTCTCGATTCAGTTCTCATCATATTTTTTTTATGGCTTTGGCAATCTGTTAAATATGTTAAAGCCTGCTTTAAGCCTATTAGTGTCAATTAGAAAATTATTGCTAATGATTCTCGCTTTAAAGTTGAAAGTTTGGTTTGGGTTAAGTGTCAACTGCACGTTTTAGCTGCTTTAATTTTGAAGATGCGATTTGTCGGTCAACTGGTTATCCTGCAGGATAATGGTCAATTCGGTTGCTTCTGCTCTAAATGGTGGGAACAAAAGTTTATTAGGCGAGAATTAAATTAGAGATGTCTAGAGGAGAGTAAAATAACTAGAGAAAATGCTGAAACTAGGGTAATATATTCTACAAATTTTATATAAATAATTTTATAATTTAAATTATTTTTTAAACACCAAGCTACTTTTCAGTTTTAAACAGTAAAACTTCATTGAATTATTCAGCTTACTTTCCTTTAAAGAAATCCCCCTTTAAAACAATCAAACAATTGCCATTCTCTCACCTGAGAAAAAAAAGAGAAGATAAAACCTAAAACCAGACAGGACACAGGACACAGCTCACATGCATTCCCAGGCCGGTCTAATTTGTGGGTGTTATGGGGAATTAACCTCTTAATGAACTAATTTACTCAAGATTAAGGTGGCAAACAAAGGAGGCGGCCGCAGCTAATTGTAAAAAAACAGAGCGAGACGGTCAGATCGAAGCCTACAGAGAAGGACGAAGGAACTGAGTTTCGGGTAGGTAGAGATCCTGGATCTCAGATAGGAGAACCTAGCAAATTGCCAGGCGGTTAATCTATTTAAACGCGCCAAATACGCGCGACACAATGGCAAATCACCGAAAGCAGGGGAATGTATATGGTCGAGTGCACAGATTTAGGGATAGAGCGGATCAAAGGACTCTCTATATATCGGACCAAAAGGAGGAAATCCGTCTATGGCCGGCAGCAGGACAAAGGCCGAAACTCGTCTAATTGCGCGCCTATGAAGGAAGCGAAGAATCCAGAGTTCCAGAACGCAGAACAGAAGACTCTCAAACAGGAGAAGGAAGAAGAATCCTGTGTGCGACGGAACCTGCCAATTGTTTGGGAACATCCCTTAATCTGTGTCGGTAATCGGTAATCGGCGAAAATCGCAGGACTCGAGGCACAAAGCGGCCGAACGGCCGAGATCCTTTTGAACTTTTGCTTGGGCGCAAAAGAAGGTTAGCAAAATATTATTATAAACCTACGGAACCGTAACCCACATAAACAAAGTTCATGCACACAGAAAAAATTGGGTTTAGTTATGTTTGAAATTTAATATGTTTAATTTTTATGTTTATTTAATAATGTAAAAAAATATTTATTGAATTCTGTTCTTGTTAAAGACAACTTATTGCTTTACAAAATGTGATTTGCTTGCATAGTTCTCTTATTTAATATTAATATTTTGTAATGTTTCTAGTAGCAGGTTTTATTGCTATTATATTTTTATATTTCATGTAAATTTATATTTAATTCATAAACACATTTTTTTAAAACTTAAATATTAAAAACTGCTTAATTTAAATAATTTTATGATCTTATAAATATATTTTTGTATGAAACTGACATGATTTTTGAATTTGCCAAACTTTTAACTAGATTTAAAATTCTTCCTTAGGATCGTTATTGTAAAATGTACTTATATATATTTAGAGATATTACTTTTTCAAAACAGAAATTCAATTTCGTTAGAATAAATATTTCTCCAAGTGCACCTCCTTACGCATGTGCCTGTATGTTTACTCTTGAATGAACTGAAAACATTTCAATTTGACAATCGTAATGGAGGCAAGGATACTGAAGCCGCTCAGCGCTAATATAGGCGATTTAGGGGATTACATCAATTGTAAAATTGGTCAAACACCGCAATTGTTTCACCCCGCAAATCGGATATTCCACTGCCCCGGGATACGCACCACTCGCTCTCACCCACACAGGAGCGCATACAAAGGAGCGCAGGACGAATCCTCGGGGCAGCTGTTGAGTTTCCCTTTGAGAGCCTCTCATCGCCGGCCATTGTCCAGCGCTGCTTTTCGTCCTAGTTACACATATGCATATACATATGTATGTTCGAAGGACCTTTGCGTCCGTATCTCAGGGCTACGCAGGACCCCTTGTTCAATGCCTTGTAATCGCTCCTGGCTTACCACAGATTATGCAAGCCGCGTTCTCCTTCACCGCTTCCCTGGGAACCCAATTTCCATTCGCCATTGATTCACTTTCCCGGAAAAACGGAAAAACTCTGGCAAATCTCTGCTGCAATCTGGCATCAGCCCGCAAAGTCCAGTTCCATGTCCAAGGAGGTGTAAATCTTCAATTTTAAGGTTAATTTCCCGATGAGGTGCGAGAAATGCGAAGCGTTTTATTGGTTTAGTAGAGCAGTCAGGGGGCGTAATTTAAGGATCCGTCGACTAGTCCTAGATTAAAGGTAGGTTGAGGTAGTTTAGCGGAAAGGATATATCGAGGATTGTGATATGTCATGGCGATGGTAAATATTATTATAAAAAGTATAATTGTTCCTAATACAATACATCAGTTCGGGATTGAAAGTAACGCATTATTTTTAGGACTAATCAAAACTCTTTTTGATTCTATGAAATATTTTTATTTTTTATTAAATATAAATATAAAATAAATGTTTTACTGTATTTACTAGGACATCCTTTATATTCATATGTTAGTATTTATTATTTTATTTTAATTTTATTTATTTATTTATAAAAAACTATTAATTTTGCCATATGGAAGTTTATACTTCGGTACAGATTTTACAAAAATTGTACTTTATTTTCTTGCATTTGATAGATTTATTTAGCTAAAGGACATCCAGCCATATCCCGTTTAAAGAAACTCTGTTAAACAGAATTCTTTAATACAAAATAAACTCTTGCAAGAAGCAACAAAACACTACGAAATAAAAATATTTGTTTTATTTTGAAGTATAAAAATTCTTCAAATAAATATTTATATGTAAAGATAATAGATACCTTCCTAAAATTCCCGATAATATATAAATCTATTTAACCGCAGGACATTTCATCATTTCCCTCTAAAAGAATCCATCTCAAAAAGAATTATTTAATACAAAATGAACTCTTGAAAAAAAAAAAATAAAAATAAGACTAAAACCCAAAAGCACCGCAACCATTTTGCAAACTCATTAAAAATTAAAACATAAAATAAAAGGAGAGCCTGCAAAAAAGGACATACAACAACAACAACGAGCAGAGCTTGCACTCTGTTTCCCTCTCGCTCTATTGCACACTGAGTTTTACCTTTGCTGTCTGCACTATTTGCATCTCTTTTTGTCCACTCTGCTCTCGCTTTCTCTCCCTCTTTCTGCGTTTGCACCTTTATTTCATATTTTATTTTTGCACATTTTGCTGGATTTTCAAGATCTTTTTGTTGTTGTTTAGCTTAGTTCGTGCTGCACTGCTCTGCATTTACAGTTAGTCCACTCTCTGACCGCCCCCTTTCACCTTTTCGTTTCCCCTCCACCAGGCCCCCCTTTCACCTTCCCACCTTTATCCACTTCTCCTTCTTTGTGCAGCCTCTCCTTCGAGTGTTTGAGTGTGTGTGTGTTTGGTCATGCTTGCATGTCGTTTGAATGGAAAGCGGGCAGAGGTGAAAGGCAGAGAGATAGCGGGAGAGATTAGGTAAAAAGAGAGAAGAGGAGCATGGCAGGAATACACTGTAAAAATAAGTATGTACACTGACGAGCAAAACTGTAACACGAGTTCGATACTCTAAGTTCAAAGGCCTGTATCTTCTTTTCTAATTTATGCATTCTGAAAATCTTAGTCTTGTTTTGTTGGTAAATTCATAAAGTATGTTTCTTACAAATTTAAAGCCATTTGCTAATAGGAGAAAAAATGATAAAGCCATATGTAAAAAAAAAGCAAATGTTACATTTTTGCACTTCGGTTATGTTTTACCAAATATTTTTATTAATAATAACTTTACTTTTTTAGTTCTCCTACACGATTTGGCATACCTTGAGAGTATCGAACCCGTGTTACAGTTTTGCTCGTCAGTGTAAACTAATTTATTTTAAACTAATTTTCTTACGCTTGTTTTTGTAATTATGCGAATGAATGCAACTAGCTTGCATTCAAATTATTTGCTCTGCCCTTGGCTGTTCTTTGATTGCAATCTAATTTTTAGTCTTCGACTTACACTCATTCGTCACGCTCGCAACACGGCGGCTTTTCTTTTTTCTACAATTGTAAATATTATAAATTCTTTAAGTGTGTATATCTGAAATCAATTATATTGCAACGTTTATTGTGTATTTATAACAATTTAGAATCAATAACTGTTTACTATGCTACATTTCAATTACTTAAAAATCTGTCATGATGGAGCATTGTGAATTACATATGTTGCAAAAAAGCTATAAGAATCCTCTTCGACTATTCTTTTAATTTGCTTAATTAATGATTATTTATCTTTCCAAAACCTTCACCTATTTTATTGTCTTAATATAAACCAAAGTGAAAGTGTTTTTGTTTCTATTCTCCTAAGCAGTCCCTTGATTTAAATATAAATTTCCCAGCGAAACCCACTCAAGGTAAAATTGCTAATTTGGAAAATTGCTAATTTGCAAAATGCTAAATCAAGTCCCAATAATGCTAGCACTTGCAGTTTCGTACTGTAAAATCTGTAAAATAATATTCGATTTTTCCATTCCAAGGATATAATGTTCAGTATCTTACTTTGTGTAAGTATTTTTTCCAAAGAAATATGTAAGTTAATATTTATTAAAAATCTTTAATATTTGGGGTGCTGAAAAAAGTTATCAAAGAAATAATTAAAAATTAAGAAAGCCTATCTTCAAAATTAATACCGAAATATGTATATATTTGTTTATTTCTTTGTGGTGTAATTCCCAGCACCTAACATTTTAATACATTTTAATGTATTCATTTTATTTTTTTAAAGTGTATTTAAGCTTCATAGGCCGTTGTCGTTTTATTTGTTTGAATGTCCAGTTTGTTGTTGTTTGTTTTTCTTTTTTCCCCGTTGTTGCTGCCTTTTTTCATTGCATTTATTTATTCAACTAAATGCAGATTGCACATTTTTGCATGTGGCGTTCACTTTGCTTTTAGTTAATCACCATTTTGCTGCTGTGTTTTTTTGTTGACAATATTTAAAGGGCTGTTCTGTAAAAACATGAGTCTGAGTCTTTGACCATGACTTTATAGTGTCCTATAGAACTATGTGAAAGTGTTGTTAAAATATTCAAGCTTGTAAGAAACAGACGTAAAGCAAATTACATTGTAGTTATGCATAAATTACTAACAACAGTTTTGTAATACGTAAAATACATTCTTGTAGTTAATTTTCACTCGTAGTTTATTCGATTTTTCTATGCATTATCCACTCTTACCTAACCAGGAAACAGTTTACTTTCTAACAAAGATATCTAATCATCAAAGACTCTTTATTTGCATATCGATTTCCCCATACAAAACCCCCTACAATAGAGGCAACTTACCTGAGAATGCAATGGAAATGGCGGCCAGGTCCTTACAAGGATCCCTCCTTGCCTTCTTGTCCCTGAAGAGTTGTGCTTTTGTGCGATTCCGTAGAGCTGCAATTGCTCAACTCCAGCAAAAGCAGTAGCAGAAGCAACGGCGATGTGCATTGCAATGCCGAAGGAAAGGAAAGAGGTCCTCGGACCGAAGTCCTGGAAATGGTAAAGGCAGGGGGATGACAAGCGCTCCAGCGAGCAAACAAAGTCAAGAAAGCCGCGCCAGAGATATCATCAAAATGAATATGAGATTATATTTGGACTAGAGCTGGGGGAAACGCCAACTTTAACGAGCAAAATTTGCTACAGGTGGAGAAATTATATTATTAACATAAAGAGAAAGGTCTAAAGGTGGTATGAAAGGAGCTGGGTTTGGTTTATTAAATATTCTTAAAAAAAAACCAACGATTCTTGAGTTTTTAAAACCATTTCCTGGTTCTTTTAAGGATTAATGTATTTTAAAAATCAAGAAAACTGAAGTTTAATTTATCATTTTCGTTTTCCAATTGTTTATTTTAAGTATATATTTGCTACCAATATATATATTTCAATCCCTCGACTCTACAATTATTTCCCTCTGTATATATAAAAAAAAAAAAAGATATATAGATAGATTTAAGAGTACGAGTTGGTGGTATCAGCGAATCCTTGCCCGCTGGCGGGCTAAAGGTGAGCAAACAAAGACGCTGATAAAACGAAATGCCAAAACGACAATTGAAACGCCCAACAAAAGGCAAGAGCTGTCCAAGGAGGGGGGAAGGACATCGGGGGGAGGGGCACAGAGGGGATGCTGGAGGTCCTGCCTGCCTGTGTATGAAGTGAAAAAAGTCAACTCGTAAGGGAGCCTCCGCATCTGGTGGCTGCCATTTTTTGGTGTCTCCTGCTCCTCATCCAAAATCAAGTGTGAACGGGGAATCCGGCCAAAGGACTCTCTCTCTCTCTCTCACTCCGTTGTCCTCCATGGCCATCTGTGCCTCTCGCTCTGACGGCACCTCCTCCTCCTGTCATCACTCCTTTATGTATCTTCTTTGCCCAGGTCTACAGCTCTTCAGCTCTATCTCTATATAAATATTTTAGGGGCGGTCTCTCTTGTCTCGCTCGCTCGCTCTCTCTCTCCCGTACTCACCCCCTCTCCTTGGCCATAATATATTCCAATTCGACATTTTGTCCTTTCATTCATAATGCAGCCGGCGTCGCTGCCGCTCTCGACGCTGTCGACGAGGATATGCCATCCAATCTGAACGTGATGATGAAGTTCTCCTTTTGCCTGCTGTAGCTCCATCAATCCATCCTGCTCTGACACTCGCCTTTGCCGTCCCTTTTCATCTCTCTTTCTCTTTTAGCCTTCTCTCGCTCTATCCCGTTGGAAGGACTCTGTTAGGGGTTGATTCCACCGAGCAACCCCTCATCGAACTCAGCTCAACGTGTGTCCTTTTCATATTTCTTAAGGCCCGCACCGTTCGCTATTTGCCTTCATTCCGCTCCGGTCGCTGATCCTGTGCTGAACGCATCCTGAGCGCGCGCATCCTGTTTAACGCGTTCTGCCAAACGAATTTGCATTTAAAAAGCCTTGTCCTTTTTACGAAACAAGTGATATACGAAGAACAAAAAAAAAAAAGACAAACGATAAACTTTAAAGCTGAAAATAGCGTGTGTTTTGCAAGTGTTAAGGATCTAAACAATCCTCGGCGAGTGGCTGTCCTGCCCAAGGAATTGGATACCCAAATAGGCTGTGCCTAAATATGGTTTACTTTGTACGTATTTATTCAATTTTGGATATTATTTTGTTAGATTTAAGGAAGAAAGAAGTGCCGACGGAAATGGGAATATATATTTATAATAAATATAAAGCTAGTTTGGTGGGGAGATTTTTAGTTAATATCTTTGGTGTTTGTTGTGTTTTATAAATATTTAAATGCTTTTAAAATTCTAAGAAAGCTTTAAATATGCCACAAGTTAGTGTTGCTTTAGATGAGTGATCAGCTTAAACACAGTTTTAAAAACATTTCAACTTAAAAAACATACAATTTATATTGTTTTAACAGTTTTTTTTTAACCAGAAACCATTTATTTTGTATCTTATTGAATATTTATTTGGCTTTAATCGTTGGCTTCAATTTTGTTAAGCTCCTTAAAATATATTTAAGTATACACTGTTAGAAAAAATTCAAACCAATAAAGTATATTACAACTTATACTTCTTTTGGTTGTATGATTTATGTATTATTGTACACAACACCTATCCTGTGGTTTAAAGTTTTAAGACAAGTTCTTTGTTTACTAATTTAAATACACATTCAAGGTAAAATAATTAATTATCCTTCTAAAATGCGTAACCTATTTTATTGCCTTAATAAAAATCAAAGTGAAAGTGTTTTTTTACAGGCTGTTAAGGGGTTCCTTTCCAGCATAGCTCAATCTAAGTCAAAGTTTCTTGATTAAAAGGCCTTTTGATTAAACAATATTACCCACACGTTGTTAATAAGCTCGATTCGGCACACACACACTCTTGAAGAGCAGACGACTCTCAAGTGGCCACTGGAGGAACACCAACCTAAATAATTCGGATGCTTGAGGGCTTAACTATATGATTTTGTACTATATAGTGTATAGTGGCGGGAAAGTTACGATCTCGAGGGCTGACCGTCACTGCCTCCAGGGTCAGCGTGTGAAATGGGACCTGCCCCCTTTCTTTTTTTGTGTTTTTTTTTAATAAGATTAAACCGCACTTCGGGAGGGAAACTACTCCGCAATACACAAGATGGAAGTTCGACCCACTGAGGCGTCAAATCAAGTTAATTAAAAGCGGCAAGGAAGTCGTCGGGTAATCGCAGCGGATGTCGCACATTAGCCACACTCGAGGGCACATGGAGAAGATGGAGTTGGAGACCAAGACCGAGATTGAGACCGGGAACGGTGCCTTACACCTCCTCCAGCCGAGTGTAAGCAATTCGATGATGATAAATAAAAAAAAATAATAGCCAAGACCCGCGCCAAAAAATTTCGCAGACTCCGTCGGAGTCTGTGTTATGATTGATGGCAATATGCTGGCGAAAGGATTGAGGCTTTTGTTTGGGTTAAGCGGAGCGTGAGCTGCCGGGGGCAAGCACGGGTTAAGTGCAAAGGCGATGGGTATGCAAAAATCGGAAATCAATTGTCATATATACATATGTATATCCAGTATTTATAAAAACGCACTGCGGTTAGTCCTTAATTGCAACCCGCTGGCTGGCCATGAATGATCCTGGGGCAAAAATATGTCCTGCCGCTGGGAGCACGCCCTCCGCTGGCGTTTGTTTGTACTCCCCGAATTGCCAACGCATTAGTTGCACTTGACTGGACGGGCAATAAATAATAAGTACAGCTCCAGTCACAATAATAGGTTCAAGATTTGAGTTTGAATTTATTGAAAAGAAAGGGGAAAGAAGTAAGGAAAACATATATCCTTTACTCTTTTACGCATTAATTGGAAAGGGAAATGTAATCAGGAAGTTCTCGAAAAGTTTAGAAAGACATCTGCTTCTAGGAGTTATAATTCTAATAATTTTTTCCCCTAAATATATAAATGTTTTTGGTGAGAAAATTAGTTGCGTTTAAAGTGTTTTTTAAGGGGTAGCTACCCCATCGACTTACCCGCCGCTGTGCGGTTCGATTTAAGCATAAACAATAAAGGCGTATGCCTTCGATTAATTGATAACCCGTTGCTTAGTTTGCATACTCAATTTTAAATGGAAATCCTTTTGTTTGTCCTTGCAGAGTCCGCGTGGCATGCAACCGTGTAGTCCAGCGGGAGAAGTCGCAATGATGCCGCCGTCGAAGAGCCCCGTGATGGAAAGCGCCGCCTCCGACCAGAATCCGAGTCAGCAGAGCCAGCAGAGTCCGCCGAGCGGCAATGATCAGAGTGCCGCCAAGCGGGCGTGTCCTCTGAAGTTCTCCATAGCCAAGATCATGGAGCCGGATCACAGGCCCACTCAAGCAGCGCCACCGCAACAGCTGCCGCCGCAGCAGCAGCAGCAGCAGCAGCATCCCCAGCCAGTGCAGGAGCCCCTGGTGCTCATCCAGGAGGACGAAGACGATGAGGATCCCGATATTGATGCCGATTCGGAGCGATCCTGCAGTCCCATCGAGGTGATCAGCCTGGATCACTCGCCCTCCGCCGTTAATTACGATTCCGCCTTCAAGAAGTATGTGCCGGGTGCCTCCGCGGTGCCCCCTTCTTCGAGCACGAGCAGCAGTGCTGCAGTGCAGCAGTTCGTGAGCTCCCGCCACCAGGAGCTGCTCTCCCAGTATCCCCTGCTCTACTATGCCCCCAATCAGCTGATGTGCGCCGCAGCCGCTGCCCAGTACGCGGCCTTGACCGCCCAGCAACAGTCCCTGGCCAGTGCCGCTCACCTGAGCAGCTTCACCGCCTCCCTGAACGCCACGCTGCATCACTCGCAGTCGCTGAGGAGGAACCTGGGACATCCTTTGGCGGCAGCAGCTGCTGCCGCTGCCGTGGCCCAGTCCCAGGCAGTGCCCAGCAGCCTGCAGCAGAGTCTGGAGAAGTCACCGGTGGCCCAGAGGACATCGTCGTCATCGGGTCAGTCTGGGGGACTGCAAGGCAACAATCTGAAACGGAAGCGATCGCCGCAGGATCAGGGGGAGGTGACACCACCACCACCGAGTGCGGCTGCTGGAGCAGCAGCTCGATCCCGCTCCCGCTCGCCATCTCCCCAAGGATCCGTGGAGGACAGCAGTCCGGGATCAGCGAGCGGTGGCAAGCCCAAGACCTTCTCGTGCCTGGAGTGCGGCAAGGTCTTCAATGCCCACTACAATCTCACCCGCCACATGCCCGTCCATACCGGAGCCCGGCCCTTCGTGTGCAAGGTGTGCGGCAAGGGATTCCGGCAGGCCTCCACCCTCTGCCGGCACAAGATCATCCACACGTCGGAGAAGCCGCACAAGTGCCAGACGTGCGGCAAGGCCTTCAACCGATCCTCCACGCTGAACACCCACGCCCGCATCCATGCCGGCTACAAGCCCTTCGTGTGCGAGTACTGCGGCAAGGGATTCCACCAGAAGGGCAACTACAAGAACCACAAGCTGACCCACTCCGGCGAGAAGGCGTACAAGTGCAGCATCTGCAACAAGGCCTTCCACCAGATCTACAACCTCACCTTCCACATGCACACGCACAACGACAAGAAGCCGTACACCTGCCGGGTGTGCGCCAAGGGATTCTGCCGCAACTTTGACCTGAAGAAGCACATGCGCAAGCTGCACGAGATTGGCGGTGATCTGGATGATTTGGACATGCCGCCGTCCTTTGACAGGAGGCGGGAGTATACCCGTCGGGAGCCCCTCTCCTCGGGCGGCTATGGCCAGGCCTCGGGTCAACTGACTCCGGACTCCAGTTCTGGCAGCCTTTCGCCGCCCATCAATGTGACCACGCCGCCACTGTCCAGTGGGGAGACGAGCAATCCCGCCTGGCCGCGTTCTTCTGCTTCTCATTATCCCGCTGGGGGATTCCATCACCTGGGAGTGGTGGCACCGCCGCAGGACTATCCCAGCTCGGCCTTCCTGCAGCTCCATCCGCAGCAGGCACAGCAGCCACACCCGCAGCAGCACCCGCCTCAGCAGCAGCAACAGCAGCAGCAGCAAAGGCTCTCGGAGACCTTCATCGCGAAGGTGTTTTGACAGAGATACTATGCGGACAGCTTGAACAGCTCCACGGCGTCATCGACGACCAGCACCACGGTGACCAACACCACCACATCGGCCACGTCCACGACCACAGCGCTGGCCAGGAGCGACCTCCTGATCGACTGACTGCAGTTTGTGGCAGCGGCAGCCGCTGCTAGCAACCCGAACTCTGGGCAGGATCTGGGACTGCCGGGAAAGTCCCCCTCGCCGGAGCTGGGATGCACGGCCCTCGGCAGTGCAGTGAGGGCCCTGAATGGACTCTTCTAAGGAGGAACCTGCTCCAGGAAGGAGGACCTGCTTCGAACTCTCAAAACCCTCTTTCCCCCGTAAGACCTCAACAGCCACCAAATGGTTTCAACTTGTGCAATACCCACTCAGCAGATGACGAGATGGTGCGGACCCTACCGCTCAACACACAAACACACACTCTTTTCTCTCACTGTATATAGTATAACCCTAAGACGACCCGAGTGTTATCCGTAGTCTACGCTCTATTTAAGCTCTCTGAATGTATTAGATTTAGTCGCAGGACATAGCTAGTTAGTCATGAATGTGTATATGTGTACCGCACTCCTCGAGAGTGCGCACTTCAGCGTATATAGGAGAAATGTTGATTGGGAGTCGAGTCAACCGAAATACATAGCCAAATATGTATCTTAGAGTTGCACTAGATATCTGTATCTATAGTAAGTGTCTGTTTAATCCAACGCAAGAGCGATGAAATTGAGTATTGATCGAAGAATGCATTGAATTTGTTTAGCAACTAAGTGATATTATTGATAATGTTTAAGCAATAAATCAATTCTTCAATTATTAAATATTTGCGGATTTATTAATAAGGGAAGGGAGGATAAACAATATAAACTGAAGGATTTCAATGCTCTTTAAATCCCTTTTTTAATCTGTTAACCTCCCCTTACTTATATGCAAATAACTGAGCAACGGAGTGGGCCATGTCATTGAGATTGTCTCCTGCGATCCTTGAGAATGCAAATGCAAATGCGAATGCGAAACGAAAACAATTATCGCTGCATTACTCGAGTCGCGTTTAATGGGCCCTAAACTGTCGCCATGTCTGCCGCATGACATTTGCAACTTAATTAGTGGCGACCTGCCCCCCCATTCCCACATCTCCCCAGGTGGCAGGTCCTGGCACACGCCAATCATTTGCATAGTCCTTTGATCTCTAGCTTGGGAAAAGACAAGGAATCCCCGTTGAGCTGAAACTGGGAGTCGGGGAAAGGGGTCTGGATGGATCCCCCGAGGTTGCTCATAAAAATGCAATAGAAATTTCCATTTCTCACTCTTGGTTTCACCTTAATTTGCAAATGTTTTAAAGATTGTTTTGATAATTAAGAAGGCAAGGTAAGGAAAATTTTAAAATAATGTTTCTACAAGGAAATAATGATATTAATTAACAATTTGAGTTGACTTTTAATTCCTGAAGGTATGTACACATATCTAAAGCCTAAATAAAGGACTAAAGATCTCATTCCTTTCTGTAAAATTATATTGATTTAAACATTTTTACATTGATTTTAATCATTTACTATTTGACAGCTTATATGAATACTTGATAAGTCAGAGCAAATATTTACATATATTCATACGGAAGTCCTGATGTTATTCTGCTGGCTTTTTGGTCTGATGACAGTGGCCTATTGTAAGGACTTAATGCCCCCGTCAGGGATGACGCATGTGATGCCCACTTGAGTTGACATTTCTTTTTATTTCTGCATTATTCCACGCTCCCTCCCCCTTTTGCCGGCAGTATGAATAATTCAAAAACATCAAAATCGAATCGAATATCCTAATGGGAACGAAAAGCGAAATCGAGCAATGCGAAGCGTTTGTTGGTTTCCTTTTTTTTTGTTAGTATGCAAATAATCAGATATCCTTTGCGCAGTGACGTACAGTGGGCCCTCAGCATATGCTCAAGCACACCGCCCACTGGCAGGACTTGTGGATCCATTCAAATGACACAGAGAGTCCACGAGGAGGAGTTGTGCCCAATTTTCGGATGACTTTTGACACCGCCTCGCGTTCTCGGCGTTCTTTTGAACCCGATTCCTATCTGCTCCGAAGGCCAACCCCCAATTGTGGAATGAATGGTGAATGGTCCTTGAGCCGTTGTCATGTTCCTTTTGATGTTTGCCTTATGCACGCCCAGTCGACCATTCGAGTATCCATCTGCCCAGCCAGCCATTCGCCTATCCAAATCCCATTCCCAATCCCAATCCCAATCCGCAATCCCCTTCACTGGTACTGTCACAAAACTGACTTATTTGGCTAATTGAACGCGGTTGGTCGGCGGTTCCTGATCCCGTCCGGATAAGTCAGCACTTTTCCACTTTTCTGCCCGCTTATGCATGACGCCTTGGCATTCAATGCAATCCGCTATTTTTTGGTCACTCTCAAACGGAGGACATTAATTAAGCTAATTAATGGCTATTGACCAGGCTAAAGTGTACCTTTCCTCAGTGACAGGAAGCTGTTAATGAATGGCCACCAGGTGAGAAGCCAGGCAGAGTGTCAAAGAAAAGCATTGATAATGCAAATTCATTGATGCGATGGGTTAATTGGAAGCTAATTTCATGCGAATTGTATTCAATTGTATAAAGAACACTTTTTTCCATTTG
This sequence comes from Drosophila punjabiensis, assembly GCA_008042585.1. NCBI lineage: Eukaryota > Metazoa > Arthropoda > Insecta > Diptera > Drosophilidae > Drosophila > Drosophila punjabiensis. The sequence continues at coordinate 84,421 of VNJR01006436.1, forward strand.
CAAATAAACTTAGCAAACAATTATGTCAGAGGTGTGTCGAGTTTGTTTTGATTTTAATTAAGTTTTTGTTTTCTGAAAAGTGTACTATTTGCTTTATGAGAACTTAATATATTCTGTAGTTATTTTATATTTCTTAAGACTTATAAAAGCTTTTTTTTTATAATTGTGTCAGGCAGGATTATTAAAGTATTAAGTAATGCCATTATTATTATTTTCATTTGGTATTACAGATGTATTATGCCAAAATTCTGTTGGGGAGTTCTTTGGGATATAAAAATCTTTTAGAAATACTCTCTAAAAGTATGATATAAGAATATGAATAAATTTATAAGCAATGATACTTTCTTGCCTGCTCTTAAGCACCTCCTTCTTTTTAATGATGATAATATATAATAACCTCTTACTCATTTGATTTACCTTAAAAAATCACAGAGCTCCTTTTGTTTTAAATTAAACAAATTTGAACGGTATTAAAAATAATTTTATTGCAATCTCTGTACTCTAAAAATACGGTTTATATTAAGTAAGCCAAAGATGCATTAATTTAAATTTGGAAAGTTTCCTTGGGTTGGTTTTTAATTTGTTTTAAACCAGCAAATGGACTTCAAAATTGGAGTTAATAAATTTAAATTTATTAATTATTAATTATTACACATTATTAATTTCTTTTTAATAGAATTATCAAGAACTTTAACCCTTTAAGAATTTTTCGAAACGAGCAAAACTTTTTTCCAAGTTGTTTCCCCACATTTTATTTTCAACTGTATTAAAAATATGAATCAATATTTATAACTTTTGGAATTCATTGGCTTTCATCTACAATCAAGAAGACCAAGAAAAGGAGGAAAATATGATATTACCTTATAAGTAATAGACTTTATAGGGCTCTAAATATTGTTATATAATAATTTATTTGGTCTATAAGCGCAAATCTTAAGATAAATATTTTAAAATTTCGTAACTAAGCCAAAGAAACTTTAATTTAAATTCGGGAACATTTTTATGTAAGTTTTTATAGGGTAAATAATGCAATTAAAAAACAAAAAATATTGTTTTGTTTTAATTTTGACAATTTTAACAATGTTATCCCTTTAAAAAAAATTTGAAAAAATAAAATTTTTGTTTTCTGACGGACATATCTAGATCGGCTATAAATTGCTGATCAAAAATATATATGATTTTGAGGGTCGGTGACATCTTCTCACGTTTTTAAATATAATACCGTGTTAGGATATTAAAAGACCCTCCAAATACGTATTTTAATGAATAAATATATTTCCTGAGCTGTCTTAATTATAGTACCAATAAAATACAAAACAATGTAGCTTAAATATCCATATTTTTTCATTAACTTAACCCCAAAATGATGATTACATTTTTCGCCATATTGGCAGCTCCCCATTCGATGTCCCCGGAAAAATTGTTTACCCGCCATAAACAATTTCTGCTGGCGCCATCATTTAAGTGAAATAAGCATAATATTTTCATGTTTTGTTTTTCGCATATCAATAACTCTTATCAGCACCACGCCCCTCCGCTACCTCCCCTCTCCTCTCCTCTCCACTCCTCTCCTCTCCTCTTCGGAGGCACAACAACTCGAGCACGCAACACGGGGTTGGGCGAAAATGTGGAAGAAAAATCCAAGCACTCGAGCTCGCGGCAAACAATAAAAAAAAGGAAAAGAAAAAAAAATTATAATCCAATTCCATTGTCCGACATGGCCGGGAGGGGGGTTTGGGCGGTGGAAAAACTGCAGACAACGACTGCGCTTATCACCTAAAATGTGGCAGGAACAATAAGGACGAGGCCGAGGGATGCACCGGTGGAGAGGCAGGGCGCGGGGATGCAAGTCGAGCGTGAATCGCAGCGTAATCTCTTCCGGATATGATTACGCCACCGAGTGCGAGGGATTGTCTCCGGCCCTGTTGAGTTTCGCTGCTGTGACCTATCAGCTTTGTGTCCCTTGCATCTTTGTATCCTGGCATCATCCTGGCATCTTTGTGGCGCGGCTCAGCCGAGAGTTCGGTTCGCAATCTGCTGTGATTACAATTTCTTAAAAAGCTAAAGCTGCATTTTCCTTTCAATTACGAGCCTGGCACCCTCTCTCTCTCTCTTGGCACCTCTTAATGGCCCTATATCTGTATATATATAAGTGTATCATCCCCTCGTTCCAACAATGTCCATATACATATATAGAAAAAAAAAAGAAACACTTAACCCACGCTATGACATTATGCTCTCGGTAATTGTGCCGTTAATTGTCGACTCCCTGAACTATGACATGATCTCCTTCTACTCCTTCCCCGCCTCCGCATCGAAAGTGTCCCATGTCAATGGCTGGCTGCCATTAGAAAAGGAAAAAAATTGAAGCCACGGGGGCTGAAGATGCGAGCATTACCACATTCTGTATGAGTACTTATAGTTTCCACGTCTTTTATGAGAGTCCCGTGGTTAAGGATGTGCCAGGGTGCCCGATACACCGGCAGAAATTGAGCCAAGCTTATATTTAAGATGACACCAAATGGATATCTGTGACACCTAAGGATAATCTTTGGTAAGCCTCGGGCTTAGTGGTTAATAAAATATATTTATACAGCGGAGATACTACATGTGCTTAGGGTTGCCAGAGAAATCATTGGAAAAAAAGGTCTCTTAGTAGGTTGTAAAATTATATAAATTAAAAAATAATTACAAGTCATTTTAATATATTTATATATTAAATTTCTTTGCAAAAATTAAAAAGCTAATATTAAAAAAAAGATCTCCAAACAGAAAAACTAAATAAAATCTCCAATAAAGTGTTATAAAACCAAACTCCATTTCTCATAGCATACTTTTAGACGTATTTTGTATGGGTTTCAAAATTCTAGTAATTTCCAGTAGCTTTCTTAAAAATAAATAATAGCTTGCGCCTTTTTTCTTAACCCAAATACTTTATTAGATAATTTTAAATATATTTTTAAAAGTTCTTATAATTCAGTTTTTTTTAATCAATTACAATTAAGACCAAAAGTATGCAATAAAGTGATTAAGGAAATACAATCGGTATTGTTTTGTTTTATTAATAATTTTAAAAAACCATTCAGACTATAATATATTCTTGCTAATTACAGAAATCTAAATCATAGAAAAAAAGTCAAGAAGTGTCGATGTGGACCTAAAAAAAACCGTACCCTTTCAGTTTAAAAATTAATCATTTCTATGCAAAAAATTACTTCCTTTTAACTCGGAAAGCTTTTCTGTGTTAGTTTTTATTAGTTTAACAAAGTTTTAAATTTAATAAATTAAATATTTGTATAATTTCTTAAAAATTTTAATTATTACAGTGGGTACATTTTTTTCTGCCAGGTTCTGACTAGATCAACTTGACTTTTGATGCTGATAAAATCTATAAATTATGTAGTAGATCGGAAATTACTCTTTTCTTGACTTGCAAAACTCTGACTTAAATGATAACACTCCTTTTTAAGGCTTAAATAAATATATATAAGAACTTTATACTAATTAATAAAATAAAACTAAATTAAAATAAAATAAGGAAAGAATAAACTTATTGTAGAAGTATAAATAGATTAAAATACTGTAAAAATTACAAACAACCCACATAATTGGTGACATGAATAAATATTAGGGAAATGACTCTGCAGCTGTGTCAGAACTCAGTGTCCTTTTTAAAATTCCATATTATAAATACATCTGACAAGGGTCAAGGACTTTATCTGGAGCTTTGCGGGAAAATTCCAGCTTATGCGGCGAACCTTCGATCCCTTTTCGAGGCAGTGCAGCTGACTGGGATCAGATCAAAGGGAGTGGGTGATTGTTCCAAGGGATGGCGATGGCGATGGCAGTGATGATGACCCGTGTTCCCGGACAGCAGTTGCTTGACTTCCCAGCGAAAGCTAAAGAGGCGCGAGGCTGGAAAATTATGACAATATGTGTGGATGTGGATGGGATCGGGGCGCTGCTTGGCAACACATTGAAATGCATTCGACTCGACGTAACGCGGCTCAATTAGTGCGGTTCAGCGAGTGCCAATGCAGCCTCTGCCGCCGCTGCGTCTTCCTGCGTGTCCTGCCTTAGTCCTGCCAGCATTGTCCCGGCTTTATGTCAACTTCTTGCACGCTTATTCACACCTGAGCACAAAACCGCCCCGCGGGTTTTCCCGCCTGAAAAGTCACGAATGCGCCGCCGAGCTTCCGAGGTTTTTCCACGCCGCACACTTCCACATTGGCGACCAGCGAGGCGTCGCTCATTATGTGGAAAGCTATGTACCTCCTAAGGCTGTCAACTTTCCATTAATTAGTCCTGCTTATTGGCAACAAAAATGTCTTGCGAAGTACACACTGAGTTTTTAATCAGACTAAAAAAATAACTAAACTATTGACATGATAATGTCTGGTAACTTTACGGGTAATGATAACCAGATCTTTGTGGAAAATTATTTTTAATTCGAATTTCTTTTCCTGACCTGCAGTCACAACAAATTTATAGTTCAATAGAAGTGCAAGTAAATACTTTGTCAAAATGCCTTGTTGTAGAAAGAGGATCGACAGGTCGGACAGCGATAAAAGGTTGATGATCGAGAATCCGCATACCCGCCGAAGGTTTATTGTCAAGGTCCTATTGATAGTGGCGGTGAGATACAGAGACAGGATACAAAATGTGCGGATCACGAATCCTAATTCGATTGACAGCTCAACTTGGTCCTCACCTCGCTGTGTGCCGCCATAGTTGTGTTCTATAATCCGGCAAGATTGTTTCTCAAAGAACACTGGTGGATTATCATACCCGCCTTGTGTGTTATAATCCCAATGCACCTATTGATCTGCTACTGCCAGCAACTATTTCGGATGTCGCCACTCAAGTTCTTCTTGTTGGCCATATATGTCGCGGCCCACACGGTCGTGGTGTGCTTTATAACAGCTTGGTATAATCCCAAAGCGGTAAGCTCCTCAGGATATCAGTATCTACTACTCATTAAAACTATACTCTTGCACAGGTTTTCGCAGCATTTGGCGCCTGTGCCCTCATGGTGATCTTATTAGGACTGTTTGCCGCATGCGCGCCCTGCGATTTCACTAGTTGCTGGATCTTCGTTTTCGTAGTTTCTGTGATACTGATGCTAGTGGGCGTGATGTCCATCTTCTTTCGAATATTGATTCTGGTATATGTCGCCATCGCTATATTTGCGTACAGCTTATTCCTTGTGGTAGATCTTCAATTGTTGATTGGCGGCAAAACGCACAAAAACGAATATGACGAGGAGGACTACATAATAGCTGCCTTGCAGATCTACCATGACATCATAGCACTCTTTCAGGCGTTACTATACCTTATGGGTCTTTTAGATGTATAAATTATTCGGTAACAAAATCCTTTATCCTGTATAAATATATATAATAAATATAAAAGTTTTTGATACATTTTACGCAGCGTGCTTTCGCTGCTCTTGAGCTTATTTCCATGTATATATAACCTTGAATTTAACCACAATAAATATTATTATTTACTGCCGTGATAGTTTATAGGGATGGTATTTAGTTCAAGCAAAAACTATCAGTATTCTTACAAAGAAATTTCATTAAAACACTTCCTTAAAATTCCTGAATGCTGATACGTAAATCTTTCTAAATTTAAAAGAACATCAAGTTAACCAAAGTACTTCCGTCTCCACTGTCAACTTTAAATCATCAAAATCAGTGCTTTGAAATCTGTTATATTTATATATTTTATTATTTATTTATTTATACAAAATGTGCGAAGTGCAGAATATGCTCAATGGCCTGTGCCAAATGTTTAGCGAGGCCAAGGAGCGGCGTCAGTTGGGGATGATCCAGATTCTGGAAAAGGTGCGCTGCTGCGAGTGTGGCCATCAGAAGCGTTTGCAAAATGCCAGGAAGAACCAGGCTTTGGTATGCGGAAGGACATCATCATCATCTTCAACTGCACTTACAGTCCGCAGACTGCTCTTTGCCTGCTTCGCCCTGTTGATCCTACTTTGCGTATACTTAATCTATGCAACCCGGCGGTACAACCACGTGCGTGCCTATGGCAGCAATGCCTGCGGATCGTCCTTCCTCTACACCTACGAAGATTGTGATGTGATTTGTTAGATAGCTTAATCAATGATGATTTACATTTATATATATTATATTTTTGAATGAGTGCATTGCCAACTTAAATAAAGAGCTTCCACTGCTTAAGAATTCATATTTTTATTTATCATTATTACAACTTGCTGTACAGGTGATGATGGTAGCACAGTGGCACTGGGAGAGGGCGTGTCTGGCGGCTATTGAGAACCTTTCCTGCCCAACTTTTTCACCCGCTTTCATGATTGGGCGCTGCCATAAATTATGCATAAAGCATAAATGCCAGAAAGAGACCAAGCGATGGCTCTGATGCGGAGGCGGTGGTGGCAGATTGTGTGTGTTGCCTTTCGGGGTGAGTCCATCATCGTCATCATCGAACGAACCATGGCCATTCCGTTTTATTGGGTTATCGAGTGGTGGCCAGCAGGAACTTCCCACTTCCTTTCACTTCTCACACACACACTCCCCGAGTGTTGGCCTAGCTCAATATTGACACAAGTTAATTGAAGCCCGTCGGCTGCCAAAAGTATCAATGGCGCCCGCCACATCCCTTAGCCGTGGGGTCAGCGCCGAACTGAACAACCGACTCGTCGCCTGCTCACATTGTGAAATCAGGGAGGAGAGGTTAAGGGAAGTGGAGCTCCATTGTGGTTGAGGAACAGTAGAGTGGACCTTAGTTGTTAAAGGATATAGTTATGGGTCTTTTTGAAATTTTTTTCTTGCAAAAGAAAATCCACAAAAGATGGCGAAATTTATTTAAAAAGGAATCAAAAAGGCATATACTCCCTTTAGATAGCTTGCCGAGTCTTCTACGCTTTGTCATTCATTCAGTAGCGAACGAGAGAGAGAGAGAGAGAGAAAGCTGAGAGAGTTTTGTATTTTCTCTCTCTAACGAAATTACAAAAACTACATTTGTGACCTTTAAGTAATCTTTGAGAAAATTAAAGTCTTTGAAAACTATTCTTAGAAAAATCATATCCTCAGATGTAAAACCAAAAAAATAAAATCTTTATATGACAACAAAATCCATTCCGATTTTGACAATTGGTTATAATTATTCCTCATTATAGCATAACCTTGCAGACAAATCACCTTAAATTCAGGTTTAAATTGATAAAGGTCCACCCTTAAGCAGGCAGCTTACAAAAATTTTAGGGTGGTAATTCCTACCCAGAAAAGGTGGGTCTCAGATGTGTGTGGCCTCGTGACGATTGCATCACCTGCTGGGCCGGTCATCTCACTTTGATGGCCTTTATTAGAAACCCGGGTAATTTTAAACGAACCGTAATTGACGCTTTCCAAAAAGAAATTTCATGAACTTTTCAACTTTTTTTTTGTCCGATAAACGTTGGTTTATGTTTTATTGTAAGGCTTTCAATAGAGTTCTTAAAATGTTACACAATTCCTGCCAGAGTTAGTTGTATTAGTCGTGTGTGTACGCAGATATTATTTGGTTCTGGATGCGGTTGCCCATCCTATTTACATCGCATAGGTGAATCCTGGGGCCATATGTCGGGAGCATATGGCAAGATCTCATCGGAATTAAATGTGTTTGGGCCTCCTTGAGCTTGGTTGCCAAATCAAGTAACAAATTTGGCACCAAGTCCAAAGGAGCCTCAGGTTTTAGTTGGTTTGTTATCAGAATGGGCTTGATGAAGAGATAAAAGTTAAGAATTAAAAACGTGGTTTAATGTTTTTCAAAAATTATGCATTATGTATTATTATTTTCGCTTTGAATTAGTTGGTTTCTTGTTTTTTTTTTTGTTTGTTTTTTTCTTTTGGTTGTTTAGTTTAGTTTTGAGTTTAGATAGCATAATTAATCATAAGTGTTGGTTTCTCCTATTTGAAGTTAATTTTAATACATTTCGTTTAGTTGTAAATTATTGTAAAGTAAATTTTAGGACTAATTCAAGTTCATATCTAGGTTTATATATGTATATGTATAGGTAGTGTTATAATTGTTGTAAATACAATCGAATAATTAACTAATAGAGAATTTATTACAGAGAACAGTGTGTGTTGGAAATCCTTCTAATTGCTTCTCACTCTCGGATGAAAAATCCAGTCCCTTCATAAGCATTTCTCTGATCATTATTTGTGGCATAAGTGATAATGTGAGAGTAGGCATACATACATAGTATTTTGGATATAAATTGGATTTTTTGGAATATTCAAATTTGACACAACATTCTCGTTTTTTCCCTTCTCCTTTGTCTTTTACATTTTCAAACAGAATTCAAACAAAAGGCAAAGATAGAAAAAAGAAACAAAAATACACAAAGAAGGCAAATGGACTAAGCGCACTTTATAACAATTCGCTTAGACATTCCGTTTCATCATCGCCTCGCCTTAAACTCAAATAACACTTAACACGTACAAAACACGGCTTATTAAACTTAACATTTACAGAATTTAATTCAAGCTAAACACGCATTTTATTGCCATATAAATTAAATGTTAAAAGAAATGCAACACGCACACGACACGAAAAATGTATAAACGAAACAGCAAAATCTTAGGGACTTATTACTAAACAAAAAAATGTACATTAGCTGTGAATGTTTATTAATTACAAATTAGTTATAGCTTGCTCCTGGATTCCTCTGCGCGTGTGTGTGTGTTTCGTTAAATAAATAGGTGTTGGTGTTGGTTAGTCGTCCCCGCATTTAGTCATTTAGTCTATCCTAAAGCTCTACACACTAGGAGTTATTCTCACAGTCATCGGGTTTGTGCTTCGTGCGTAAATTGCTCAAAAGATCGGCACAGTTGTTGACCATCATCAGATAGTCTCCGTTGTCAGCGCTCAGCTGATCGTGGTTCAATCCACCCCCACTATTTCCCACTCCCATTCCCGGTCCCACTCCGGCTCCGACTCCATTGTTCGTCTTTTCTCCTTGTCTGCAAATATATTAATTTAACTTTGGTAAGTAAGACTTTATATTCTATTTGTTTGCTTTGGGATTAAAATCTAAATGGAATACATCTAATATATAATTTTTTTTATGATTAATAAAACTCTATGTATTACTGACATATTCTTTCTATAAATGTTGTTGATTCTAGAAGAGCTTGTGCATAGTATATCGGAAAATTTGATATCGATATTTGACACGGAGGTCGATCTATAAATTGATCATTTAGCATTGCGCTATATACGCGTAAGTCAATATTCCGTTTGAAATATTGGTTCAATAGAACCGGAAAAAGGACAAAAAAATTAATAATCATTTTTGTGAAATTTATACATTTTCAGAGTGTTATAATTTTTGTCTTGCGTTTGCAATGCAGTGAAGGAGTCATCATTCTTGATCAGCGTCAACAGCCAAATTATTTTACTAATTTTTTTTAAATGTTATAAGGAGTTAAAATTTTCAAAATATTAAAAGGAAATGTTATTTTTTAAATTAAAATTTAATATACTGATTTGTTGAGCTAATAAAAACCAACACTGAGAAGCTTTTGATTTCGAATTAAATGCACATTTTTGGCTTAGTTATGATGCTATTCAAAATGCTATTTCAAACCAAATTTAGCTTATGGAAGAAAGTTTCCTTTCTTGCCTTCGATAATTTCAATATTTTTACGGTAAGATCGTTATTTTTCGATATTTACAATTTCGATATATCAATCTTTACTATAGTTTCGATATGATATTGAGTATTTTCCCCAAAAAATAATCCCTACCGATTTGTGGTGATGCTGCTTAGCATATTTCTGGACATGATTAAAGCATTCTCCAATTCCTTCAGCAGCAGCGAGTTCTTCAGATTCGCATGCAGCTGCATGGCTGCCTGTGTTGTCGTATATAATTTATTGATCACATTGTGCACTTGGGCTTCGGCTGTAAAATAAATTGTATCGATTAGTAGTTCCTAGTTTCAATAATATTCTCATATATTTTCTTACGATCTGTGCCCTCATATTCCTCCATGGAAGTCACAGCGCTCCTCTGTTTGTTGGCGTTTCCAACGGGGCTGCCAAGCAGCTTGCTCTTGTGATCAAAGCCCAGATTCCTTGGTCTCGGTGGCACAATTGGCTTATTGTTGACCGTATTATTGGGCGTCTCCTCAGAGCTGGAGTCGTCCTGCATTTGTGGTGTGGCTGAATGTGAAGGGAATAATATAGGATTAGTTGGATATTTCGGGATAAAGCAGGAAAAACCTTATAATAACAAGATGCTTAACGTCATACGGTTGATTTGCACTGTCTTGAGATTTTTTACAGTTTCAATTTTGTGCTAGCAATACTTACTTGCAACTCAAATATATGGGCTTTATGCATCTTGTTAATATAAGCTCTTTGTTACTACTCACCACTGCTAAAGTTTGGCGTCTTGCGACGATTGTTGTTGGCATTGTTGATCTTGTTGTTGTACTGACGATTGGCAGCTGCAGATTAAATAGGTTAAAAATTATTATAAATTTATTATAACAAAGGTTTGTAGTATTATTTACCTATGGGTCCATTACTACGACCCTGTCCGTTGCTGGCACTGCGCAAACGATTACTATCCTCGGGCTCAGAGTCGCTCTAAAAGAAATATATTAAAATCAGATATATAATCTTTCAAATAACTACTTTTTTATATTTGTAGATGAAGTGTTTTACTTGTTTTACTTAAACATTTTCTTTTCTAATTAACTTACACCCTGATTGAGAACATTCATGGAGTTGCTGGAGGCACCCAGTCCCGTCTTGCCCTGCAGACTATTCCTCTTGCTGGCCGACCGCGAGATGTTGCCATTCCGGTGCTGGACCTGCGGCTTCTGTGGCGTGCCGCCAGTGGATTTTCCAGCTGGAAGAGTATAAATATTCATCAGTTTGATTTAAACAAAATATATTTAGTATGAAATAAATTAAAATCGAGGGTGCTTACGCTTGCCAAAGTTGCCCATGTGCAGGTCGCTCAGCGAGCAGGCGCGGCGTATGGATGACTCCTCGATGGGCATGGGATTAATCGTTTTGGGGTTGCCTGCAAAGTGGTTCACAGATTAGTTTTCGGTTTGGGTCGTGCGGTTATGGTATTTTTTCGCAGTGCTAGTGGGATTTCAGTATGGAAAGTGGGCAAAAGGGGTTGAAATAATAACTATTAAAAGTACATAAGTAATTGTGGGAGTGCGCAAATGAAGGTGGCGGAGAAACTCAAGAGGCACAACATCAACAACCAAGGCGGAAATGGGGCTCAAACCTGGCTCCATCCTCAAAACAACAGTCGTCGTCGTCGCTGTCGTTGGTCCTTTGTCCTCGCTATGGGAACTATCTGCAGCAGTGATTTCAGTTTCATCGCGTCCCTCATCGTCCGCTCGGACTTCCTTGGCCAACTCCACGCCCTGACTGCTATAGATCCCAGTGAAGTCCGTGCTCTCCAGGACATCCGGCAAACTGCAGTTTCTTCGCATATTCCTGGCATAGGCGCACAGATCAGAGGCATCTTTGGAGGCGAGCTCCTCATCTTCGGTCGGCTCCTCTCCCCTGGCCAGCATATCGAAATTCATGGTCAAACTCTTTACATAGCCCTTCTCCTTGGCATTGCAGTTGAAGGGTCGCAGGCGCGATTCGGTGGCCAAACGGATTTGCTCCATCTTGCGTTCCTCCATTTCGATTAACTTCTCTATAATGTCGATCTTTTTGGCTATATTCTGGCACTGGTGGCTGGTGGAGCCGCCCTTTCCACTGATTCTCCCCGCATTATCCAGGTTCTTGCGGTACTTCTCTCGCTCCTGCTGGATTTCATCGACCACCGCCTGGAGCTGGGGCTTCGTGTACAGCTTGAGAGTCTGCATATTCTCCAAGTTCTCGGGAGCATTTCCGTTTTCCGCGAAGTACATTTCAAAGCTGCGCTCCCCATAGTCGCTGGGCAGGCTACCGACCTCCAGTTCCGGCGGTGACTCCTCCTCCTCTGCCTCTCTGGCCTGCCGCTGCCTCTCCCTCTTGGCACTGGGCGTATACTTGATTTGGGAAACTGTATTGAATCTCACCGAGATCTTGGGCCTGTTCTTCTGCCTCACACTGGTGGCTCGGCGACTGCTCTCGCTCGTATCGAAACGTGAGACCTTCTTGAGGCAACTCTGGGTGCCGGTGCCTGTGCCGGATCCTCCTCCGGCCAGAGCTCCACTGCTCACCGAACTCCGCATGGCCGTCGGCCTCCTTTGCTGGTGATCCCGTTCCCTCTGCTTCTCCCTTTCGAACTTTTGCAGATTGTGCTCGAACTGCCGAACAACGCTGGCCGTTCGGGATTGCGATTTCTGTTGCTCCTTCTGCTGCTTTTGCTGCTTTTCCATGTGACTCAAGGTGCTCACCAGATTCTGGGGCTTTGCCGGCACCGGTGGCTTGGGCTTGAGGGGTTTCCTCACAAACATCATATTGCTGTCACCGGATTGCATGGGATTCGAGTTACGTTGCTGTCGCTGTTGCGCGAAATCCGTACTCAACGACTTGTTGACACCTGAGTTGTATTGCTTGTTCTTCGATCGCAAAGTGGGTATATTTTCCGAGGCCTGGACCTGGGCTATTCTGGGATAGGTTTTTGAGCTGGGCAGTGGCTTCAGCGGCTCCAGGTTGTAGCCAGTTACGTCGAAGCTATCCGTGGCAGTGCTCGTGGCATGATGCTGCTGGCGCATATAATAATCGAAGCTGCCATAGGCATTCGGGCTATTGCCATACGACTTCGACACGGGCCCGTGGATGATAAAGTTCCGGATGCCAGCGTGTCGTTGCTGGAGTACTTGAGTCACCTGCGCCTGGGGATACTCAAGCGGAGCACTCTGGCAGTCACTCTCGTCGGAGAGGACGCTCTCCAGACTGTTGCAGTAGCTACCGCCTCCGTCGCCATCGGAGAGCAGGGACAGCGACTCCTGACTCTGCTGTCCGGTGAGGAAAAAGCTGGCACTGGAATGGCGCTGGGTCTCCAGGAATCTCGCTTCGTCCAGTCTCCTCTGGCTGGCCGCAAACTGCTCCGGTTGCAATATATCCGAAAGGGAGACCTTCCGCTCGCATTGATAGAACTCCCTGTAAACATAATACTGAGTCGTCCTGCCAGTTGGCGTGGAATCACCCGTGGAGCCCAGGCCACCGAGACCCCTTAGGTTAGCTGGCATGGAATAGGAAGCCGGTATGCTGCAGGGCTCGTCGAGATCCCCATACTTTTTTGTTATCTCATCAATCATCTTTTCCGTATCCGCGTGGATCATGTCCAAAATAGTTCTCGCATCATCGGCATAAACGGAGTGCCTCTTGGGCTCGCCCAGGAGACAGCCTCTTTCATTGCCCTCGGCGGACCACTCCACCTCCTCGTGCACCGGCGACACTGGACAGGATTTGTAGTGCTTCAAGATACTGGGAGTACTTCTTTTATTCCCAGCTGGATTCCTTTTTACCCGCTGATGTTGTTGCTGCTGCTGCTGCTGATGGCGCTGCTGCTGCTGTTGATGATGTTGCTGGCGATGCTGCGCTGCAGAGGAGGAGCCGCCGAAGGGAACCCCGGGCGGTGGATGTATCTGATGCACACCCACGTGGTGGGGGTAGGGAGGATAATGCTGCTGGACCTGTCGCATCGTCTGGAAGTTCTGTTGCAGCTTGGATTTGGGGGCAGCACAATTGAAAAATTGCTGAGAGGCGGAGGCTGCAGGAATATATTGCTGATGTGGCAGCTGCTGCTGATGTGACTCCTTCGCCGGCAGCTGCTGCTGCTGCTGCTGGGAATTTGCAGTTGCTGCAGCAGCATTTGCTGCTGTTGTTGTTGGATTTTGGGTACTAATATACTGCAAAGTGTCATGGGAAGCAACTAATAGGGTTAGTCAAGAGTTAACGTTTTCAAAAGGGGGTTCAAATTCATCAATACACCGGTTTTCATTACATTTTTTTTTCGTTTTTACCGCAGCACAAAAAAGGAGAGAGCAGTTTTCAAAAAGATATAGACAATAGAGAGAAAGAGCAAACAACGGGAGAGAGAGAGAGTTACATTAGCCTACGTGGTCCAACTTGGTAAGGGTATTTTTACGCAAGGTCTTAAGGTTTTCAGGACTCCCAATTTCTTTGTTATCCCTCACCTGGCTTTGTATAACGTCCTGGACCACCGCCGCCCGCACTCCTCGAGCCATCCAAATTGGCAGCCAGACTCAGGTCCGATATGCTATGGCTTCCCCGAAGGGGTCTATGGCCTACCTGTGGATCGAAGAAGATAAATTTGATGTAATTAACATTGCTATTAATTGGAAAATCGAATATTTATCTTAGTTTGTTTAAAAGCTGGGTTTAATTTTAAGTTAGTGTAAAATAAATTTTGTGGGATGGTTAGCCTTGATTTAAAAAACAGAACATTTACAATGTTAAATTACTTATAAACATGATGAAATAGATTAGTTATTTTGTTAAAGAAAACACTCATTAGAGACAAACACGAAAAGTTACGAGCACTTGGATTGTAGCACCATTTAGAATTCATTTTATTTATTAAATTTTATAAAAATTTATGTTATAATTTGCAGATAAAAATTTCATTAAAAATTTGTTGTTTTAGCCTTAACGAAATAAGGTTTAATTATTAATTTGATGAAAGCATAAATTGCGTAAGATTGTTATTAATATTCAAGACAAGTTATATAACATTTTATGGAATTAATTCTCAACCCACATTAGAATTTAAAGATTAAACATTTTTTTTAACAGTTTATCATTTTAAAATTGAATTCAACGATTATTATTTAATAAAATAAAAGGCAAGTTAAATATGTTTTCATTTAATTTTAAATTTTAATTTTAAAGTGAAGTAAACTTCAGTGAAGTAGTATAGTAAAATAGTATAATTTTTATAATATCTTTGTTTTTTATGTTTTCTATTAATTTCAATTAAAATATTTAGTATTCATCCAAGAGCTCAAGTGAACATCTGGTTATTTGACTGAACTTTATGAGTGAACTGAGTGAGTGGAATGAGTGTTACTAGTGTGAGTGGTTTTCTGGCTGCTCAGCTGGTTTGAGCGGTTTAGTGGAAGCAACATCTTCAACAGACTCGAGGCTTATCTGACTAAGCAAGTTTCTTCTCTAGTCGCTGCTAGTTTTGGGCTATTTTTAGACACAGCCGCTATTTGGGACAAGTGAGTGTGTGTGATATGACAGAAGATGTGGCAAGTTGGGGTTTGGTTTGGGTGACTTCACGAAGCATCGGTGGTTCAGTGGTAGAATGCTCGCCTGCCACGCGGGCGGCCCGGGTTCGATTCCCGGCCGATGCAAAATAACTTTTTTTCTTTTTATGTTTTTACTATAAAAGATTTAAAGATTGTTGTAAACATTAATTTATATGAGTTGTGAAATTATAATTATTCTGTGAATTTTGCTTTTAATAATATTACTTTTTCAAAACATTTAAATTGAGCGAAATTAACATATGGCGTTAGATTTTGTTTCAGTACTAGAAATATCCCTTTAAAAAAAAATATATTTGAGTTGTTTTTAAAGTTAAACTCCTGGTTAGTCTTAAAGCTTTGTGATAAAATGTACGATTCAGTACAAGCGTCCTTATACAACGGACTTTAGTATCGGCTCACCTCGACTATAGCATTCAACCTTTGGTTGCCAGTTTTGCGGGTACCCTAAACACACACACACACATTGAGGGCAAAGGTATAATTTGTATTTTTTTGGGTGCATGTGTTGGGTGGGGTTTTTTGGGAAGTTGGACACAGACCAGACACCGAAAAACAAATAATGGGGGGACACACATAAAAAATACAGAAAAAGAACAACAAAAGAAAGAGCATAAATTAAAATGGGGAAATAAAATTGGGAGCAAAGTGGAAATCCGGGGAAATACATTGAAAAAGTAAAGACCTTGACCCCCCGCAGCCGCCACTTACATTCTCCAGCTGCTGCTTGACCTTGTTGATGACCTGCAGCAGTTCCTCCTTCTTGGTGCTCGTATACGACTTGGTAATGGTGGGCGGCGCCGCCACACTCTTCCCATTCTCCGTGTTGTGCTTGGCACTGATGCTGCGACGACCTAGGAAAGCGAAAAGTCAAATCATTCTATACATTTGTACATATATAGAGTTGCTCGTGAATTCTTACTGCTTGTGCCCCTTTCCATGGGCGATGTTAGACCGGGTCCCTCCGGCAGAGCGGCATGCAGGAAGCTGTTGTTGCTCTGCGGCAGATTTTCCGAGCTGCCGCCCAGCGTGGAGGCCAGCGAACGTTCGGCATTTTCGGCACTGGGCGTGGAGCCTTCGTCCTCCGTGTCAGAGGTTCCAGTTCCGGTTCCAGTGCTGGCCGTGTGTGAACTTCCGTTTCCGCTAAGCCCAGAGGTGGCCAGCTGAAGTCCTGACTTCTCGAACTTTGAACGGCGCATCGACTTGCGCAGCTCCTCCTCGTTCATGGCCGTCACCTTGAAGTCTCTGTGGGAATGGAGGATTATATGTATATATAAATAGATTTAATTATCTATTTGGTTCAGTGTACTCACGTTGGCGTGCTGGGCGCCAGATTGTTGTAGAACATGCCATGATCCGAGCTCGTTCTCTCCCCATCGGAAATGTCCTCCACATCGCCATCGTGATCGTGGGTTTGGGTATCGAAGCGCAGGCCGGGCTTACCCCGCTTATCCGGCAACTGGAGACGCTGCTGCTGCTGTTGCTGCTGCTGCTGACCAGCTGCACCGGATCCAGATGTAATGGCACCATTGGTGGCAGACACAGCCAACGAGGAAACGGAGGACACTGTGACGACTGTTCCATTGTTGCTGCTGCCAATAAACTTGAGCTCGCCCCTTCGCGTCTCCATTCCGGAATCGATGGAGGAGTCCTCGCTCAAGTAGGTTTGATTATACATAATATCCTTGGAGGAGGCACTGTTATAATCAGACGTCTGGACATTCACGCCACTATGTCCGCCCACGGAGGAAACAGTGCCCAGGGGACTCTCCGAATTGGATCGGAGGTCATCGGCCGTTTCCAACTGACTGCTGCGCTGGGACCACCTCCCTCGGGGCCTGGGTGCCATTCCCGGGAGCTGTTGACTTGGCGACGAGCTCAGATTGCCCATGGACGAGGCAGCCTGTAGGGCAGGCGGCAAATGGGATCCAATACCACCGCTGGGCGTGGGTATGGATAGAGCGCCGCTATCCGAGTCCCCGGCTGCCTTTCGCATCGCCCACTGCGGCAGTTGGCCCACGTCCGAGAACCGTTCGGTCACCCCGAACTTGGGCTGCTCCATTTCGCTGGTCGGTGATTCCATGACTATGCCGTCCTGTGGCGAAAGCGGAGCCAGGGGACGGGGCAACGGAGCATGACCGGATCGGAGACGCTGCTGCGACATCCGCGCCTGCATGGTCACAATCATGTCGTGGGGCACCTGCCAGATGAAGATGCAGCCATCGCCACTCGCCGATATCAAGTGCCGGCAGTCGTTGGTGAACTTCAGGCCAGTGACCAGCTCACTGTGGCCGTACATCCTCGCCATGCACTCGCTGGAGTAGTAATCGTAGACAGCCAGGGTCTTGTCCGTGCAGGAGGTGGCCACATAAATACCGCTGGGATCCAAACTGAGCTTGATCAGACTGCCCTCGTCTGAGTGCGACCCCTTGAAGGTTTTCGTCTGTTTAGCATTCTGAGTGCCATAGACGCGCACGTTGCGATCCTGGCAGGCGGTCAGAATGTGCTTGGAGTTCGAGTCCACCTCCATGTCGTACAGCGTAGTCTTGCCAGAGGTGTTGGTGCCCCGCATGAAGATGTTGCCCTGTTAGCAGGATAAATATTATATTATTTAATGAGGAATATTTCGGGATTATGTCAAGGACTCACCTGAAAACTCCTGAACATAATTGACTTGTCAGCGCCGCAGCTTATCATCTGGAAGTTGAGTCCGGCGCCCACAAACTTAATGGATGTAATCGAGGAGCTGTGATCGTCCAGCGTCTGCAGCAGCAGATAATTCTGAGCCACATCAAAGACATGTATAAGGCGATCCCTGCTGGCACTGGCCAGCAACTTTCTCTCGATCTTGTCATTGGAATACTCTAGGCAGAGCACCTCGGACTCGTGCGCCTCGATGGTGGTGAGCAGGCGCAGGTTAACCAGGTTATATACCCGAATATTTCCACACCGATCTCCACTGGCCAAGTGCTGGAGCTCCGGACTGATCTTGATGCAACGCACACCGTTCCTGCCATCGTAAGAGGAATTTCCCGCCTTATCAAAGAGCGACGAACCCTGATCCTTGATGAACTGCAGCTCCTCGTCGCTGTAGACGATCTTCAGCAGCTCCTTGGAGTAGATGTTCTTGCGGTAAATATCATTGTTGGTGCAGCCGTCGAGGCCCCAAACACGGATCGTGTCGTCCGAGGAGCAGGTGACGAAGCACTCCTCCGGCAGCGTTTGCGATGGCTCCCGCTCCACATTATATGGCACTGTCTCCACGCCCCAGATGCACGTGGAGTGGTAGAGGAACGAGTGCGACTTGCCCACGCGTGAGATGTCGCGCAGATCCCAGATGTACAGCGAATGATCGTTGTAAACGCAGCTCACCTAGAATCGTGAGAACATTAGTATTCGAATTGAATCTTTATTTTATTTAAAGAGCTAACCTTGGATCGCTGCTCGTCGAACACCATGGCGATGCAATCGGGGAACTTGGCCTGCTGCGGCACCGACATTATATGGTTTATCTGGATGCCCTGGGCCACATCCACGCCCAAGTAGTGGGTGCGTGGCAGCGTGGTCACGTACTCGAGCGTCTCCGCGTTGAAGATGCGGATGATGGACTCGGCGCAGCCGACGAGTATGAAGCGCTCGTTGACGCAGATACAGTTGGCGTTGGTGGTGCGGCACTGCACCCACTTGTCCAGCAGGCGACGCGAACTGAACTCCACCAGATGGCCTTGCCGCGTGATGGCGTACGTGCTCTCCGCACACACACCCTTGCCGCAGGCCACCGCACAGAAGTCGTTGTCCCGCAAATCACCCAGAATGGCGCTGCGTCCCATCAACGGAATGGGATCCTTGTACTGCAAAAGGGAATGGGTTAAGCCATTAGCCATGACCTTCACAAGTGTTTCATAAAATATGTAGAAGAGTAAAGAGTAAAGCGTTCTTTGCATTTTAAATTCCCCAATAAATTCGGGGAAATTCAGCTTGAAACATTTCCTTTACTCTCCTTGCTCCTTAATTAATTTAATACTAAGTACTAAGGACTTACCTTTCTGCCTCCCTCCAAATACCAGTATTTGACATGGCGATTGCCAACGGTCACAAAGTAGCCACCGTCTTCGGAGAAACAAACTGCGGCCACCTTGGAGCTGATCTTATTCGAGGCCATCTTGAGGTTGGCCCGCCAATCGAACACATTGACAATCATGTCGTGCTGCGAGCCCACCGATACCAGGTACTTGCCCGTGGGCGAAAAGGCCTGCCAATAAAATAATAATAATTAAATAACTTATTTAAAAGGTTTTTATTTTTTGTATTCTGGGTACTCACCACACAGGTGACGGCATATTTGTGGTCCACGAATTCCGCCACCACACTGCCGCCGCTGCAGTGCTCCAGACTGCCGTTGGGAGTCTCCAGCTCCCAGACCTTGATGGCCGGATTTATGCCACATTCGCCGGTGGCCACGTAGCGCCCGCAGCGCGAAAAGGCCACGGATGTGAATGCTTTGCGGGAGGTGTTGACCAGGTAGGCCTGTGTCTGGCGCTTGGCGTTGAAGAGCACCACGGTGCAGCTGTAAAGGGGGGGAAAAAATATAAAATTATAAGTTAAGCTATTCATTTAAAAGTCAGAAAAATAACCGGTACTACGCAGGCAAAAATTGTTGCATATTTTTGGGTGTTTTGTAAAAACTCAAGAGGTAACTTTTTAAGTTTTTATTTGGATTGAACTCTTAGTTTTATTGGCGATGTTTTTAGTTTATCAGAAGTTGATCTTGATTTATATTTTTTTTAATATCTGAATAATCCATAAAAATATAGTCTAGAAACCTAAGGCAAAAGTATTCAAAGTTTTCATAATACTAAAGTTTGCCGCAATTTAACGTCTTTAAGTATGATTTTTAGCTTCTATATTTATTAATTAACGAATGCAATTACAAAAATTTTTAAGCAATGAAAAAATATCAAGTAATGATTACAATATAAGAATTACTAATTAGCATGCTGCACGTTTTTTACTTTTTTATTTTTGACTCGATGCAATATGAAATAAGATTAAAAAAAAGAAGCAATTACAATCAATTATTTAAAAAATCACAGCTGTTATTGCTTAGTCAGATGTTGGTTTAAAAAGCAATTTGTTATTGTTCTTTTCTTTTCATTTCAAAGAATATCGGGTTTCTGTTATGATTCAATGCCAAGTTAATTATAGTTCTAAGAAAGAGATTTAATTCAACGAATGAAACTTTGTGTTTATACAAAAGGCTTCAGGCGAGAAACACAATAAGGTTGATTAATATTTTTGCTGATTAAAAAATCGTACAAAAATAAACCTACATATTTCATTATATTTTTTATAATTTTAATGCTGCAAAGTAACTTTATTATGTGCAATAAGCATCCTAATAAGTTATGAATTCTTTTTCCCACATCTTAAACTTTAATCGCTGCTTCTTTGTATGCAGGACTTTTTATGGAAGTCTTTTTATGGGTCTTAACTTTTAGTCACGATCCCCAAATTAATTGTCCTTCTTTGTGTGTATAGCCAAGCATGTTAACAGTTTCACTTCCGCCCACACCATGGCATTTGTCTGCTGGTCCCAAACCATTTAAGGACGTCCTTGACCAAGACTGACAGTAAAGGCAGGCAGTTTGCTTCGCATTTAAAATGCCCAAGGATGTAGGTCCTGCCCAGTTCAGTTCGCTTTATTTTGCCAGTCCGCCTGCTTCCTTTGCCTTTCCGCCCCGCCACCTTCAACTTGTAGTTCCTGCCTCCGCTTAACCCTCTGATGCCAGAAGCTAACTGCCTGCCCAGCTCATTATTAAGCTCCTGTTTGGCCGCCGCCTCCTCTTCCCGGTTTTATTTTCAGTTGTTCCTACTGTTGCTCTGGGTAATGAGCGCATCACGCCCACATCTTTCACTTAGGTTTATACACTATCGGACAGGGTATAGAGGAATTTGTAAAAAGAAATGTGTTCTTTAAAGTACTTTTAAATTTAAAAGATTTGTAATAACGGAAATATTTACTTGATGATTTTATTCTTTATTTTGAATA
Source organism: Drosophila punjabiensis (assembly GCA_008042585.1). Classification (NCBI taxonomy): domain Eukaryota; kingdom Metazoa; phylum Arthropoda; class Insecta; order Diptera; family Drosophilidae; genus Drosophila; species Drosophila punjabiensis. The sequence goes on from VNJR01006436.1 coordinate 105,705, forward strand.
GTTAAAATCTGGTTGAAATCTTACATTAGCTTCCATTAAAGTGTATACTTGTTAGCAAGCTTGAAAAAATTCCCACCAGCATTTGCTCTTTATTCATGCCTACAAATGGCCCTATGCACACACAAGTGTGTGTGAGCCAAGAATAAAAAGAAACTTTTGCAGTGCAATGCAAGCGTAAATATGCACATTTTGTTAATGCACATAATTAGTAGACTTCCTCAGCTTAATTCGCTTTAATTGAAAATGTTGTCAGGAGCAAAGAGCAAAAGGATTTAAAAGTGACAGACAATATTCAAGAGGATAACAATAATTGAAAATTAACTATTAACAGCAAGTTAATTACCCTGGATTTGTACTTATCTATCTATTTCCTGCTGCTCTCGTTTAAATAATCTGACATTGATAATAATAATTATTATCATGAAGCTTATTACGTATACGCCACGTTGAGCATAGTAAATATTGAGTGACGTATATGCAAATCCTCGGCACTTGCATTGGTCGTTAAATGTGCAAGTAGCTGACATTATGTCACATTTTTTCCACTACCATTTCCTCCTCTCTCAGCTGTCACGAATTTTCAGCCATATTTCTGGCCACGAGATGGAAAAACTCAGCCATGTGTGACAGTTGAGAAGAGATTTAATCAACGGTTTTCATTGCGAATTATTTTTCGGGGGCGGAGGCGGCAGGCTTAAAGCTGAAACTTTAATCGGAAATGGGACTCTTCTGGCGGTTTCCTTTTCTCCACGCAGCTGGATATATGTATAAACCAAATCTATATAGTATATAGTATGAGAAGGTTACCCAGCTGGATAGGCCAGCAGGCCGCTGACTGGGGACACATCCAAAGCCGCATTGCTGCACACAGTCAGGCCCAGGACCTTTTTGAGTTTTATCTGCAAATGAAAAAAAGAGAATATCATTAGATATTACATCATGTCAGTTTATTTTTCTTGTGTCTTCCAGCAAGGTCATCGTACATAATATTTGCCTAAAAAAATAAAAGCTAAACGAAGATAACTTGCTGTGTGAATTGCTAACGCACACAATTCGCACATTTATCATGTCGTTGCCGTGTGTTTACATATGGAGCCCAGCCTTTTGCCTATTTTACATAAACATAAACAACAGAAATTGCCACAGCATGTTAACATGATTTTCCAATGATTGCTGTACGTTTTTCATTTATGGCACATATATATTGACAAGATATGGCCGATTTTTATCTATTTCCCCACAAGGGGTGAAAGCTGGGAGTAAATTGCGTCAATAAAAAATTTAAATTAATTACAAAACGTATGGAGAAAACATCATAAAATGTAAAAGAAATTAAAGTAGAATAAAGTAAGGGAAAGAAAATTTGTCTCAAGTATTTGTGTGTTGTTAAATCAAAATTTAACTTGAAATAAAAGTTATGAAGAATAGAGTAAGAGAGAAAATAATTATTTTACTCTTAATAATAAATATAAAATCAAGGAAATAAATCTAGGTTAGGCTTAGTAATACTTTTAACTTGTAAAACTTGTATTTAAGCACGTGCAAAAAAAAAAGGTTTAAAAACCCGCACAATAGCTTGTTACCTAAAGAGCCCTTATGATTTCATTCATTAAAGCCAAGTAAATATTGCTCTTTGTGTTCACAAGCCGCTCGTTACGCCTCACCTGAGCTTCACCTTGATCTTGCCCATGCACCTAACCCATGAGTTATTAATACAATAACAACAGCAAAAAATGCCATAAAAATATATAACTAAAACAATTAGGGGCATAGAACAGGTGAACAGCAAAATAGAAATAGAAAACTGAGAAGGAAGTGCAAGTCAACAAAGTGTGTGTTTTTGAGCCCCACTACCGCATTGGCAATATCGAGTATTGAACAATATCGATATATATATATAGACGGACGTAAATCAGAATTAAACAGTGGGCGAGAGACAACTTCTGTCAACTTCTGGCATGCAAAGAGCATCCAAAAGATGCTTGATTGTTTCTGCGTCGCAAATCGGACTCTGAGATACAAAGTAACCGAATACATTCCAGCTGAGATCATCTCAAAAATATATACAAAAGCCAAGCAAAGAGACTCACTCCACCAGCCAGCGTTTGTTTACTACGAGAATTATTTTATTGGCTTGTTTCACTTAAGCGAATATCAGGCGACACCAACGCAGCAGCCTTTAAAATCTATATTTTAATGCATAAGGTCGCTCGATCTATAGAACCGGTTTCCGATCTCTCTCTCTCTACGCTTCTGTGTCTCTCTCTATCTCTCTAAGTAGGTGCTCTATCTCTTTCTCCCCTCCCGCATATTTGCATTTTTAATGACAACAATTTTTGCCGTGAAATTGTAAACAAATTTTCTGAGCATGACTAAAATATGGCAACAATGAAAATATGCTAACCATGACTGAAAAATGATAATCAAAGCTTCCCCCGAATCATGACCAACTGGAATCGATTTCGTTTGAGTAGAAAATTATACAATTCTATGTATGAGTGAGAGAGAAAGATCGATAGAGAGTGTGAGCGAGATTGAGGCAGCAATTACGGGGCGTATGCGCAACCAAATCCGTGAGCTTTGATTGCAACTGCTGGGACTTGATTCGTTTTGAAATGATAATTAGGCAAAGCAGAAGCTGTAGAAAAAACTAATGGAATTTTTAATTTAAAGAGATTTATTTATTGGAATTTTGTCTCTATAAAATGGGGATTTTTAATGGCATAAAGATTCATTGAAAGCATTTATTTATTTTATTTATTTTTATTTTCACGAGAGCTTATTTTTTACAGATACTAATGTTAATAATTTAAAGATTAGATACTATGTCCTGCTTAGTTTTCCTGTTTCACAATGATTTTAATATTAATAATAATTACTTTTAAACTGATTTTATCTCAAACAAAAAATATGTCATTTATTTAAAAACTAATTCATATTGAACGAGATTGCTTTAATAATAAATATTTCATTTCTTTATTTTTCTATTATTCTGTACTTGTTCATTTTTGGTGAATTAAATGAGAAAAGTCAATCAACAAAAGTTTTATATTTAATTGGGAAATATTTCTATATATTTTAATATTAATTCATATCATGAGATATATTTATTTTGCAAATGGAAAACATTAATTTCTTTAGTTTTCTGTTCTTCTGTACTTGTTCATTTTGATGGTTTGACTAAGAAAACTCAATCAAGACTTGTTCAGAAATTTTCCTGCTATGAAAGATTTATATTTTGAATGTTATTTTATTTTTTCTACCGCAGACAGCTGCTGTATTCCATTTATTTTACACATTTACCTATTTCGGTTTTGTATTTTTTACTGCTCAAACGGAAGTCAACACACGCCATTCATCAAAGCTTAATTTGGGAGCTGCCAAATCCAAAGACTGAGCACAAAAAACTGGCCCGAACAAAGCCAAATTCTTTGGTTACATATTTGGTGTAGTAGCGAAATTTATGTTCAGCAGAGAAGAATAACTTGGATGCTCAAATTTCCATTTTGTGTGACAGATGCGGCAGTTAACTGATAATTAATTATTATTTAACGCCAGCTTTGGCTGTGACGAAATCTTGGCCATGACCAGACAAACAGTAAATTGGCCAAGAAGCAACGGAGGAGGCAAATAACTTTTCGGTCAAGTGGCTTTTGGCCCAATGCCCGGACTTTGTTAATGAAATTTTCGACTTAATGATGGAGTCAGGTCAGCCTCTGTTTATCGTTTTTGGCCAAAGAGGTTCAATGCACGCAGCTGTTGGCTGCATTTGTTGGCCAAATTCTAAATACCCAACCCACAGTATTTTGCGGATTTCTGCTGCCCACAATTCGAGCGGAATAAAGGCCACAAATAAGCTGAAATATTTTTCCAGCAGACAGGTGTCAACCGAAAATCACGCAATGAAAATGTATACCTTAAGGCCAACAGAATTCACGAATAAATTCAGGCCCCAAAAAAAAAAAGAACATATAAATTTATGCAAATTGAAAGCCTTCTTCACAGGCTGCAAAATGAGGAAATTAAGTTGTAGCTACACGGTGTACACTCGTCCAACTAAATGGGGTTTCATCTGTACACAGCTTTATTAATATTTATAATTGAACATGTTCATAAATAAATATAATTATATTTGATCCAATCCTCTGGGGAAAACATGGCATGCCGCAAATTATTAGTTTGGTTACACTCCAGCAGCCAAAACCCAGCCTGGCGCCTTAGACAAAGGCAAGGCTTAATTGCCTACCAGTTTAATCAATAAATAAATAGCCGAGCAGGAAAAGATTTCCATTAAGAATTTCTTGCATAATTCGATCATGAATTATTGAAATGTCGATAAGTCAAAGACTTTTGAGTTTGGCTTTATTAAATGAATATTAATTAGGCTTATGTTGACTTTTCAGCCAGCGGTCGTCTGCACTCTTTTTCTGTGCTTTTTTTTATTTGCAAATAGAATAATGTTTGTATGTATTAATGTTATTTGTTTGCTTTGTTATTCGGTTGAACGTAACACGTTTTGTGCATTTCCAATTGGCTTTCATCGGCTTAGTCGAAGACCGTACATGGCCCTCATAATAATGCAAAAAAAAAAAAATAAATAAAACGAGTAGAAAGAAAAATACAGTACAGGTTCGGTACAATGTTGCCAAGGGTAATTTTTAGTTAGATTTTAGCTGGTATCGTTAAGAAATAATAAACACAGACACAGATACAGACAAGAAAATTAAATTATGAATATATTCTTTCCTCTGAGATCTCTGATTTAATAATAAACTTTAGCATAATATTTAAAGGAACCATTTCCCTCTGTAGAAGACACACTGTAGATATAAATAGTAGCTCAATACACCTTCCAGATACATTTGTATCTTGAAGGCGCTTACGTGAGCCACATGCTTATGACTATGAAAACCAGCCAAAATTCAAGCCAAAGCCAAGAAATTTTTTCGATAGAACCAAATTGAATTAAGGTGAACTTTTGTTGTTTTTTAAATCCAACTGTTTCCTTGGCATATTCAATTGAGATTCCTGCAACTGTTAGAAGCTGCCGACATTAGCTAATTGCCTATAATTACCCCGAAGCAATTCGAGCTCAAATAGAATATTTATGCCGGAGAAAAAAAACATATAACCACAAAAATCCATTACAAGTGCGGAGACAAAAGCCCGCAGCGAAATGAATCATGAAACGGTCAAGTCCGAGTGGGTAGATATCTGTACCGTGGATATACACACATATATAGTATATATAGCCACAGCCATATCTATGTCCACAGCCAAATCCCAAACGGATGTGCTGCTGCTTTAACCAATATGCAAAAGTGGAAATGGTGAGTGGTGGAAAGCCGGCCAGAACCCGCTTGCTTTCTAAGCGACACAAATGAAAGTTGAGTCGGTTGAGTCGGTTGGTGGCTGGTGGAATCGATTCCAAGTGGTAAGTGGACGACCTTTACCTCATAGGCGGCCACATCCTCCTTGTTGCCGTAAATGGCAACTGGCGATGAGTTTCGGGGGGCAAACATTTCACAATCTCTTCGCTCGTCCTTGAGGACAGCCAAAACATTACTCGTTCACTTATTTAGTTAATTGCGTATCACTTGGGCTTCTTCGTTATCTTTTAGTTTATTTATTTTATGGCACATTTGAGACACAGACGCCCACTAAACAAAAACAAAAAATAACTAAAGGCTATAAATTCGTAATTGTTTTTTTCTCTGATTTTGTTTTTTGGGGGCGTTGTGGTTTCGTTATTTTTGCTTTATTGCTTCTTTTTTCGTTTATAAATTAATAATACACTTTAAATAATACTTTTTATTCTCGGTTTTCTGCTTTATGCACAGTTTATTCGTTGTCTTTCGGCCTTTTCTTGATGACTAGACTTTGTAGCATTTGTCTTGCTTTCGGCTTTTGTATCTGCGACTTTGTCAAGGTCGTGTTGGGTGTTCTTTTTTGTGACTGCCGTTCGGTTGGTTCGTTGTATCTTTCAGTGCCGCTTTTTTGAAAATTCGTTGCGGCTTCTATTTATTTCAGCTCTTTCGCTTCGCCGACTTATGTTTGTTACCACCACTTTTTACACAATAATAATAATTAATTATATTTTTTCTTTTTTCGAAAAATTTCCTAGGGTGTATTTTTTGCATAAAATATTCGTTGCACGTTTTTCGCTAGCTTGCTTGCTAATTTCTTTTTACGACAAACAAAACGCTGCCTTATAATTATTCAAAAAATTACTGGTCGTTTGTTTGATATTTTTGTTTTTATTTTTGCCCGTTGTTGTTTTTGTTGTTGTTGTTGTTATCGTTGTATTATTTTGTGTGTCAGCCGTTGCCGCGTATCGTTTTTTAGCGCGGCTCAAATGAAACTGGCGAGATTTCAGCGATTTCAACGCGACCACAACGCCGTTGATATTGAGAGAGCTTGAGATATAGCGAGAGATATTGTGGGAAGGAAGGAGAGGAAAACGCTCGTTTGAGACCTGTCCGATTGAGTATTTGAGCGACACGCACACGTATCTGTTAGATACTCAATCCGCAAGCTCTTGGCTCGGCCCGAGCGCCCATTAATTTGCATGTTCCACCAAAGAGACGGCGAAACACGTTTGGCCCCGAGCTCCAAAATAGCGATCTGTGTTCTAGCACGCGAATAATAACGCAAAACTATCTTAGAATCGCTGAAACTTATTATAGAAATATAGATGGTTGGTTAATTTTAAGCCTAAAACACGCCAAAACAATTAATCAATGACCGATCTATAAGACTGCTTTAATTATTTAATATTCTGCATATGAATTCAACAATCGGTCAGCAGTTATTAGGTCTGTCTGCACTGCCCACCGATTGCAATAAATTCTCGACGGACAAATCGTAAATGGTAGCGTTTCCATACTGAATTTAGGAATTACGGAATCATGGGCGTCCACGTCCGTCCACGCTGCGCCCTCCAAGAGTCCATAATGCGAAATTGGGCAAATCAACAGCAGAAACAGAGATTACAATGGGGCTGTATCGGGTCAGCCATGTGAAACTCATTTACCATTTAGCATTTTCCACCGCCAAGCAGATAGTTAGCTGCGGATACAGATGCAGATACAAATGCAGAAATAGATGCAGATACAAATGCAGATATAGATGCAGATACAGATAGACGGATGCATTGTTTGTTTGGGCTGCTGTTTTGGTCAAGATGCTGTCGTCACTGTGGCAACGGCTTAATAAAGCCATAGAATTGTGCGCTGAAGTCATGCAGATAGTCCGGAAAATGTGGGAAATATTGTCAAATATGGGTTAAGGCTTTTCTTGAACTGAATATATTTTTGAAAATATTTTATTAAGGTAAAATAAAGCTTGCCATATCTTAAACATTTTTCATATCCATTACAACTTTAACATATTTAAAAATATTAAAATAAACTGCTAAACGCGTTATTGTATTAAATAGCTGATTTAAAACAAGTGTCTACGTAAAATAAGAAGAAAGGAAGCAAAACTACAAATTGTCGCGATAGTTACCCGGATAGGGAAGTCGGAGACTGAATTAAATACAAAGTTTCCAATGTAAAAGTGTAAAAAATGGAGGAAGATGCCGAATGAAACCCAGGAACAATGCTTTGGTTTTGCAGTTTGAAGAAACTAAAGACTATGATCAATGGCATATTTCTTGATGACTCGCTTTTCGTTAGACTGGACAAAGGAAATCTCTTTTGAGTCCAGGAAATTCCTTCTGTGTGGTTTGCCACACAGCACACAGCCTTCCAGGTGTTTGCCCTTGCCCCTTGAGTTGTGCTGAGGTGTGTGTGCGGGTCGCTTTCTTGTGGCTGCCTTCATTCAGCAAAGGATACGAGACATGGCGACACTTCGCAGGCAGCTTAATGACTCACTTGAGCAGTATTTTTAAGTTGTTTGTCATTTTTCCGCTTTCTGGACGAGCTTCAAGCTTCGCATTCTTTCTTCTGCTTATCGAACTGTCAAAAAGAACAAGGAAGCTATTTTATCTATATCTAATATAATATGAAATACTTTCATGTTCATATTAAATTTACAGTTGTTCATACTTTTTACATTTACAGTTTTACATTTTCCTCAACATTTACCGATATAGATGCGATATAGTCGTCTGATTTTTATGAAATTCAAACTGAAATTTAAGAATAATACCAATTGCTCATATCTCAGAGTAGATGAAGGTATGTTGAAAACTGGCAAGGACATAATCTTATCTAATATTATAAAAATATTTAAAGATCTATCAGAAATCTTTGAGTAAGCTTTTATCTAATAATTTTTCATTAATTAAATATTCAAATTTATATATTTCTAACTATTTAATATTATAAAATATTATCAGATACCTCCGAATAACCGTTTAAATATTTATTTTAATAAATTTCTTCAAGCATTCTTTTACCACAAGCCCTAAGAATCACAAAAAGCTTATTCAAAACTCACCAAATAATATAAATATTAATAAAATAAGCCAAACAATCTATTAACTTGGCTGTTGCCACGAATAAACTACTCACTACTCACTTTGTGAGTTTTGATTCAAGTGCAATCATAAGCTTAACTATTGCACAAAGGCCAATCAAAAAGGTAGCTACCTTTCCATAAACAACTCACCAAGACACACTCGGCAAACAACAAAAGAGACGAGAGAAAAGAAAATCAATTTGCATAACACAAATCAAGTGAAATAATCAGGCATCAGAGGAGGGGGAAAAAAGCAAGACAGACAGACGTTAAAAAACCAAACCAAAAACGATTCGAAAAAAAGTTCAAACTCGAAACGCATTGCACCGACGACCGACAGATTGACAAACCAACAAACAAACAAACAAACAAAGACACTGAAAAAAAAAGCTTAGTTGACAGACACCTTTTCTATATCTCACATATATACATATATACGTATATATAGTCAGTCCCCTGTGATCCGAAACTGTGCAGCCAATTTCTTTATCTTGTGCAGTTCGCCGCTTGTTTATGGGGGAAAGTTACAGGCGACTTGCTCTGACAGATGCTAGGCAGATAGATATAGATGGTGACGGAAGGGAGGTTATTCAGGGGGGGGCTTTCGGGGGGTTCCCCGGAGTGCAGGAGGCATCCGTGGGTCCGCCTGCATGCGCCGCATATTCAAATGAATGCAGACGGCTCATTGTTGCTGCTGCTGTTGCTGGTAGCAGATACACAGTGAAAAAAAAATATTTCATAATTGAAAAACTAACTGCAAATTTTGCAGTTTTAAAATTTTATGTTAGTTATATAGTTTGTTTTTGCTCGTGCCTAAAATATCAATATTTATTTATAATACAAAACTAAGCAATAATATTAAAAGTAAGCAACTTTTAATTTTATATCTGAAGAAATCATTATGCAGTTGAAATCTATTATAAAAGTGACAAAAAAAATGCAAAACATGAATAATAAATTAGTTACAGTGCATCTGTTGGTGTTTGCTGCTGTGCCACTTGACTGCCTCTTTTACTTTGATTTGCGCCGTGAAAAATGGCTGGACTGCACTGGAATTACAAACTTTACATTCACAGTCACTACGGCTGAGAGCTATTTTTTGCCCGCCTTCTTGCTATTTGTAATTAAAATACCTTTTTGCCTCATTGTCATTTTCGGATTGTACCTTTACGTACAATTGTACAATTTTCAAATAGTTTTTTTTGTAATGCAAATTGCCAATCGAATTACTTTTGTTCGGGCCTGACCAGTGCTGGAAATGAAGTCTTTGTTCGTTTTGATTTGTGTGGGCAACAATATAATCAATAATTATTATGATTTATTTGCACATTGTTCTGGGCGGATTAAAGACAAGACAAGACAACACAGTCCCTGGGAGGGTAGAGTGTTATTGCTAAATTTGTTTATTACAATTACCTAATTGGCTTGATAGTCGAGATTGTATTAATCAAAGGAAATTGTAACAATTTTTAGTTACATTTTAGATTCCATAGATTTTTAAGAAATTATTTTAGGTGCTTTAAACTATGCTGTGAAATATATATATTTACCAAGTATCTATTTCAAGAACATCTGTGACTGAAAAATAATAAACATATATTGTAATTAAGTGCTGCTAATTGAGCCCAGTTTAGTATTTAGATATATTGAAATATGGGTAACATTTTATCTTGAATTTTTATTATCATTCTTTTTAATTCTTTTTATACCCTTAAACGTTCATATCATAGTTCTTGATCAGCATCAACAGCCGAGTCGATCTAGCCATGTGCGCCTGTCCGTCTGTCCGTTTCAACGCAAACTAGTCCCTCAGTTTTAAAACTATCTAAATAAACTTTGCAGATAGTCTTCTATATGCTCTCACTACTATATAAGTCGGAACGAGCCGGATTTGTCAACTATATTTTATAGCTACCATAGAAACAATCTAAAAATTTTAGAAAAATAATTATTATTTCACTATTTTTCAACATATCTTCATCTTCTCTGGGATTTGAGCATTTTGTATCGCTCTCGAATTTCAATTTAAATCAGACGACCATATCGCATAGCTGCCATATGAAAGATCGAAAGATCGGTAAAAATGGAGGAAAATTAAAAAATTAAAAATTAAAACTGTAAAATAATTTGAATATGAAAGAATTTCATGTTATGTTAGATATGAATAAATTATAAATGACTCAATGGCAATTGTTAAGATTTTAAAAAAAGACTGCATTGAAATCTGGAAATATTTGTAAATTCAAGTCTTAGCTCACATCTCACTCAATAATACCGAAACGAATCGATCGATCACTTTAAAACCCGCTCAACAATTCAATCCCATCTGTTGATCGGTTCAATCAGCGCTCCAATAAACCCACTCAATCTCAGTTCAGTTTTGTCAATCTGTCAATATGACTCTCGGCAGGTCGAATTAAAAAAGCTTGCGATGAGGTAAGCTCGAAAATCTGTACGGATCTCGACTATCTGCTCCAATCACGCCGAAGCCGACAATCTTGATTAATTGCATAGATTTGCAGCAATAAATGCAATTCGACGTGTTGCTGCTGCTAGCCTGATCCACAATTAATTCGAAATCAATAAACCCATAAAGCAACGGCCAAATTGCTGTCTGATGAGGTGGGGTGTTGCGGTGAAATAGCGGCGAGAAATAGTTAAATAAAATATGAAACATAATTCAATAATAAAGCGTTGCAATTTACTGGCGCACCACTTGAACTACGTGACAAGCGTGATGGCTCTCGGCGCTTGCTGGGAAAAACTCTGGGAAAATCTTTCCATAAATTGTGCAAGGCGGAAAAATGTTCCAACCGAACCAAAAAAAAAAAATAAACGGGAAAAAAAACCCATGGAAAGTAGGAAGAAAATATTTTTGGGGCCAGGTTACTCTGGGGTGTCAAAGTTGATGAAAGATGCTGCCAGTCTGTCGGCCTTTTTACTTCAACTTGAGCTCCAAAAAAACAAAAAGGAGGAGTGTCGCGTCTGGGGGGAAAATCTTGGATACTTGGATACTGAATCTTTGGCGGCTTTAGTTGATTTGAAAGTTTAATCAAGCATTAGTGTTAGTTAAGAGGCTTTTTCGGGCCTGCTGTTGTTGTCTCGTCTCTGCTTTTATTGCCGGCTGTTGGTGGCACGTAGTGCACTCTGTAATGGCCGCGCAATTTGTCTAATGATTGCTATTTGTGCAAGTAATTCGAGAGTTCAGTGCAAAGACAGAGGAAGAGAGGCTATAGAGTTGAAAGTCTCCTTTTTATTTCGGTCAATTATAAGTGTTAATTATATGGCACAACTTCCGAGTTGGGGCTTAAAACGCTTTTGCTGTAAGCCTCATTTAATTGACAGACAAATCTGTGATTTGCATGGCTAAGTGCATGCTGTTGGCTCAAATTGATGAAGTTGGTATGGTAAATGTATGGCTTTTAGTGGTTCATTACAATGGGAAGATGTTGAGGAATTTCTGGTTTGATTACTAGAATTTATTTTCATGAAATTTCCCAGTAAATGATGGCATATTTAAATTCAGTTTGATATTTTCTAAATAGATGTTCATTTTATTTTTACTGATGTATCATTTGTGTAGCAAGCAACTTTTGTGGGCCTAACAATATTTTTTATTAAAATATTACCATATATATGTAAATAATATGCTATTGATCTTATTATACTTTTTTTTTTTAATAAAACCAGGTAGCACTCTGTTGTAAATATTACCAAATTGGATAAGATTCAACTTTCCTAATCCGTAAATAATTCATCGTAAAATCATTCATCTCAGGTTTCCAACCATGACCATATTGACCCGCTCATCTTAACCCTCATTATCTCACTTCATTTGTGGCCGTTTTCTTATGGCTTTTGCATATCAATTTCCCAGCCGACATCTTAACCCATTACAACTGGTTGGCCCCATTCAAGATATTAATTATACAATGCCCAAAAAACGACAATATATATATATATATATATATATATATATATATATATATATAAATTTCGTGTGGTCACAAAATGCATTTTAAGATTTAATTATATAGAGAGTGGTACATATTTATACATCTACCACATATCCCCTCATGCTGTTGTGCTTCATTTTTATGTACTGCTAAATGCTGCAGAGGAGTTCAACATGTTGTGTGTGTTTGTTGTTGTTGTGAAAACCACTCGAAAAAAATGCGTTTCAAATTGAGCCGACGAGAAACGCTCACAAACATACGAGTTACGTTCGGTGCAGAGTGAGAGCTGCAGCAAGAGAAAAAAATATAAATAAATTGAAAAAAAAAAAATTTCAGGAGCCGCAGCAGCGGTTGCAACGCACTTAACCAAATTGCTACAATTTGACAACCTGCAGCAAATGTTAAGAAGTATGTGTACACCCAAGCGAAAAGTGTTGGCTCTAATAACAAGTGTCAGTCTGTCAGCTGCCAGCCCCCAAAATCTGCCCACAGATGTTTCATATTTTTTTCATATATCTTTCAGCTATGCAGTTTTTTGCATAATAATTTTGTTGGGGTGATAAATATTAAGTACTTAATTTTGTGGTATTAAAATGGCTTTATGACATTACTTATAATTTGATTAAAAGTCGGCAAAAGCATTGAAGAGATTGATATAGGATTTCCGGCATTTCATAAATTTAAAACTCAGCCAGATGCCAAAGTCAGCCCACATATTAATACATATATGTATATATTTTTTATTCTATGAGGTGTGGTATTTAGATTTGCAGTTTAGATAGAAATGGAATTAAAATTCAATTTAAAAGTTTTTAAAATGAAATTTAAATACTTGATTAAAATATGGCTTACTTTTCCTCACATTTCATAACATTTTTAAAGAGTATTTAAAGCTTTACTTGATGTATTTAACTCGCTCTTAATTATAATAAATATTTCTTGACCATTTCTAGACTTATCTCTTTTTTTATTTATTTATTTTTTTTGCCAACGCCTCGGCTCATTAAAGTTGCTTCTTTGTTTGCCATAATAAACTGAAACATGAACTGAATATCTAGTATAATTCTTGTACTTATACCCATGACAGGCGGCAGACTAAATTATATTGCAAAAAAATTACTTGGTAAATTATGGTAAAGTGTAATTTAGCATTTTTTGTGTGTGTCAAGATTTTCTGCGTGCTTGGCTCAAGTGGTTTTTCTTTTATTTATCTTTTTTTGACTTCAAGGCAACGATTTCCTGAGCTCATTAAAAGGCTACGAAATTCACACCCAGACATTTTTGGCAAACCAACTTGAAGGGGACTTGTCTTGCTTTATTAATTATAATTTTTTATTTGCGTAAGTCTGTCTACTTTATGAATAGAAACTAAAGTGGCAAAGGAAGTTATTATAATTTAATAACCCAAATTTATAGCAGTGTGAAATCATTTTCGGTTGCTTTTTATAAATAAACAATGAGACAGATACTGAGCTATTAAGCTATTAAGATTTGTTGACAATCTATTTGGGTTTTAAATGCAGTGATATCATTGAGTGATAAAGTTGTTTGTAAAAAGAACTTGAACCTTTGTTTAATTTATTTAAAGAAGCATTCATTATCTTTTGTAATAGATCCCAAAAGTATACAATATAATTATATAGATCTTAGATAACTTGAATAACTATTTATTAATAACTTCCCAGACCAAATTCCAGAGTACATAAACTTAAACCCAAGCCAAGCCTTTATTTAAACAACCTTTGAGAATAGATCTATAAGTTATGTTAACCGCAAGTCAAACCTGAAAACCCATCACAATTTCAGAGTTAAATAATCAAAAGACCACACACATTGGTGACTGAAAAAAACACACATTTAAAACTATGCAAATTGTGAAAGACTAAAGAAGGGAAATATCAGAATAGATAAACACAGATCGTGGCATATATAAACTGATTACTCATCTGGGTCATAAGAGATGGCTGAGAGAGAGATTCGGGATCGGGTTACCAGTGCTTCAATGAGCCATAAACAACAAGATTTAGCAACCTCAATTGGTAATTTGCAATTTACATGTGCCAGGTGCGGGTTAAGCAAGCTGCAGGCAGCTCTCTTTTCGACTTTTCGACTTTTCTGCATTCGAGTGGGCGTTGCAGCAAATTGTTATGGTTGTTGTGATTATTTTTACAGCTTGTTAAACAATCTACGGTTGATTTTTCTTATTTTTTTTTTGGGTCGAACATGACTACCAGGTATATATGCAAAGTGGCAGGTCAGCAGAGTGGGAAAACGTTGACAGGAAAGCACCGAAGGAAACTTTGAAAAATCAATTAACTCCAGTTGAAAATTGATTGCTAACCCGTCGGGTTAACCCCAAACGAATAATAGAAGTATAATTTTGATTTATGATCCAACACAAGCCGCTGGACACTCAGCAAAACGGTTAATAGAAAGCTCAGATCGCAGATCGGGAAATGTTTTATTTATGATTTCTTTGGCACGCAATTGAGCCACAGCAAAAGGCAAAAAGAAGAACAAATTTAGACAAGTAACTGAGAATCTGAGCTCGCGAAACTGACATCATCTGGCGCTGAGACAGCAAAAAGCTTTTTGCGTCTCGGCAGCGAGTAAATCTCATTAGAAATGCATTTGCAAAGTCGAAAATAAAACCTGAAAAAATCACTAAAAGTCAACTTAAAAGTGAGTTTCAACGAATTCCCAACGTCTGGGTTGTCGGTCCAATTAATAAATCAACCTGTTGACTTGGCAGAAAAACGATATCGGAAAAGGTATAAATTATCCACCTCAAGTGGGCTGACAATTTGTCTTGAAAATGCTGCGGAGTCCAGAGAAAATATACACCAAACTTTCCCAGTCACCGGCGTGGTGGGCGTCGAAAAGCTAATGGCTTGATAGAAAGATAAACACTGTATTATCATCATCGTACAAAATGCTTTGTGGAAAATGCAAATGAGTTGAGCATCTTATCGCCACTTAACCTTTTGCCCGCCTGAGAAAGTCAATCTGTCAAAAAATGAAACAAACCCCGAGGAGTGTGTGGGCCCAGAAATTTCTTATGTTTTCGTATAAATTTTCGTTGAGCTTTTCGGTAGCTCCGTGAGATACAGTATCTGTATCTGAACATGTTGAAGTAACAGAACAAAAGCATTTAGGAGTGCCCGGCCCATCCATCAATCAATTTGCTAATCATGTGGGTTGTGTGTTTGTAAAAAAATAAAAGCAAAGAAAGAAGAATTGGAGAATAAAGCACAATGAAATTCTGGCAATGAAAAGGTGTTGAAATTTATATTTAAATTTATGGAATATTTATCATAATTAAATTATGTAAGGTATAACAATCAAAAGGATTTAACAAGCTTAAAAATTAATATGCCAACTACAGTAAAATAAAAAGCGGAACTAGTTGTATACCATGTTCCCCTTTTGTTTGTATAACTTCAAATCAAGAAATAAATATTAAATTAAATTCAACATAAATGTTTGTTAGTCCTAAACATTTCAAGATTTAAAATCAATATTTAAGCTAACCAAAAGCATATATATTATTGGTTAACCAAGACAACTCCCATTTGTTTACACACTTATCGTACACATATATTAATGCCAAATGTTTTAAACACATTGGCACACAGGTTTTTAGGTAAATTTGACAACTTTTTTGCCACTTTTGTGCCGGCCAGACAACATTCTATGCGAGACTTCAAAACTTCAAAAGTTTTTTTGCCGATTCCAAATGCGCATTGACTGCCACAAATCAAGTTTAAGTACGGCCACAAAGCAAAAAACTAAACAAACTGAGTAGAATAATACAAAAAGAACTAAAAAAAAGAACCACAACAAAAGCTGTTAGTGGGCTGAAACAAATGTAATTGCGCGTGTCGAAATGTGGAACAAAAAAACTAAAAGACAGACACTCTGTCAGTCAGCCTACAACAACTTTTAGACTCCAAACTCTTGATAAATTTATTTGTCTACTACGGGCGACAAAACAATTGAATATTTTGCCGGCCGGCTTTAGCTGGAATTAAAATGCACAACGGCGGCGCAGTAAACAATAAATAAAAAACAAAACAAAAAAAAACGAGAACAAACTCATGCTTACTGCATTTTAAAAATTGCTCAACACTCGCATGTGGTCTGAATGACAGCCAGAAGAGGAGACAGACGGGCCAAAGAAAAGTGTTAACTACGTTTTTACGGTGCGGTTAATGTTCGACGCCAAAAGGAAAATTCCAAGACGTGCCAAGACCTACCTCCTCCACCACTTCCACCCTTTTTCCTACCATTTTTTGCATAAAACTCGCCAGAGAGAGACGCAGTGAAATTGTGGAGAAAGAGAGAAAATCAAGCCAAGAGTCAAGTTTTCAATCTGTCGGATTGGGCAAGAGCAGCAACGGTTACAAAATATATATTTCAGCCATCAATTTGGCGGCTTTAACAAAGTGTGTGAAGGGTCCCGACTTAAACCTGTTAAAACTGTCAAGCCGACAAGTGGCCATCAAGGGGGCAGAGTTGAGTGGAGAATGTGGAAAGGCTGGTGGGGCCCTTTGATTGATTCTTCCACGAAAATAACATCATGCTTGGTTAAGCAAGAGTTAAGTAGAAATTTTTGCTTAAATTTAAATAGGAATTATTGAATAATATTTAGACAAGAATAAATGTTAACAAAATTAAATTGAACCTTGAGCACAGATATCTTATATTGTTGTAATATTTTTAAACAATTTATTTTATGAATGGTGCTCTCATTTTTACTCATTTTAAAAACCATTCCTTGTAAAATATTTATAAAATAAAGCAAACAAAATCAACTAGCATTACGTATACGACACGTTAGCTTATGAATTATACATTTTGCAACCATTTTAAAATGTATATAGTTAATACCTAAATTAATGTTAACAAAATTAAATAGAATCCTGAGTATATAATACCTTTTTTCAATGTTGTAATATTTTTAAACAATTTATTTTATGAGAGCACCATATTTTTACTCATTTTAAAAACCATTCCTTATAAAATAAAACAAAACAAACTAAACAAACCAAATCAACTCGCATTACGTATACCACACGTTAGCTTATGACTTATTAATTTTGCAAACATTTTGTTTAAAAATAAACAGTTAAGTCATCCCCCTGACTGGCCAACCCATATCTAAACCCCGACGGCTTATCGCAAATAATAAAAGATCTCGATTTCAGTTCTGCACTCGCTCTCCCTCGCAGTCGGGTTATTTAAATATTCAGCTGCGAGCCAAAAATAAACAAATGACGATAAGCATAAGAAATCACGCTCCGGTCTGATATAGTTAGTGGTACAGACTATAAAGAATAATTCTGTCGGAGCAAAAAGAAAAAAATAAAATAAAATAAAACTAGTCACGTTTTTCCGGTGCTCAATGCCAAAGTGCAAATTATGCAAATCTTAGATGGGGAGGCGGAGCAAGGGGGAGGTTCCCTAATAAAGGGTGCCAGGAAAAAGGGTTACCAACAATTTATATAATCGAGCCATTTGATTTATGGCCAATTGAGTAACATTTAAAAGTGTGCTGAGGCCCCAAAAGGAGTTGTAAATTATGCACAATAGTTTTTTCGACTAACAGCAATAAATAGTGTTAGTTTAAATATATAATATGTATATATTTTTGCTTTTTGCAAAGAAAGCGAGAATAAATAGCTTTTTTATTGCCTTCAACTACTTGCACTTCCTTGTTGGCAAAACGTTTTTATTTTAGCTTTTCCTGATTTTCCTCCTCCGCCATGCTTGAGATGCGTTTTCGTTCGGGTCAGAAAAGTTTGTTACGCTTTGTTGCCTTAAATCCAGAGCCGACAACTGAACCCTAGGCTTACATATAGTACAAAAATCTGTATTAAAACACACAGTTCTTGTTTATGCGGCTCAGTTCATTGACACTTTCCGAAAACTTGTTATAATTTCATGGGTCATACCTCCAGGCATACCCTCACTCTGCTGCTCTCTAACTGTTTTGCATTGTTTTATGGCCAGGCTGACTTTTTGTTCACACATGGGAAACAAAGCCATCAAATAAAACAGCACAGCAAAGGCAACACATAGCAAAAACAAAAAAAATGTAGAAAAACAACAAACCAACACGACGTGCTGCAACAGTTTCCATTTAATGAAAGGTGTGGAACCACAGTGGAATTACGGCCACAGTGGGGCAAGTGTGGGTCACCGTGGGGGCCACATAGAATTGCAGCAGACAGGAAAAAGCGTAGAGTACCGACCGAACCGTTTACCGTTTGGTTTATTTAATGTCACAGGTACAGGTACAGGTACGACGCTCTCAAACCCTATTCCCAACATTGCCCGTTGATTTGGTAATGCAATAAAGAAATAAAGAAATGTGCGTTACCTTCCCCGCCCCTAAATTTATGTATGCTCCACATAATGCCCCCTCGTAATTAGCCTCTGGGGCGATTTGTCAGCCCAACCTCTTTTGTCACGTTCTCTGGGTCTTCACGTTGTCAAGAGGATGATGATGATGATCATGATGATGTTGTTGTTCCAGTCGGCGCTGTCTTTTGGGAGCCCGAGCATGAAATTGCCGAGGCCATGAAACTATCGTGAGTTCTTTGACAGCCATATAAGATATATGGTCGGAGAGCTATTTGGCCAAGTGGGTGTCAATTGGCAGGCTAACTGGGCTCAGACAGCTATCCATGAAATATTAATTCACTGCAAAGCATTCGGAGTAACCATATCAAGTACAAGAAGCAGTTGTCCATTCAAGAGATACGATTGTATTTATTCAGGAAATTCTACAGAAGGAATGCCAGCTGCCGTGATAATTGTATAGAAATACTAGTCACTAATTATGCTTTTAAAAGAGAAAAATATTTCTCCAGGGAAGTAATAAATAATTTAGCAATAAAGCTTAGTATTAAGAATGAAGACTTTACACTTTTCCTACTTAATAAATTCCTAATTAAACCTTAAAAAAGTTCCTGTCAAAAGTCAAACCCCTATATACCTTGTTATTACCTAACTAACCCGTAAATAAATATTCTAACAAACAATTTGAGCAAGTTAAAGCCCTCTTTGGTGGTCATTACTGCATAATTCATATATCAAATCCAATGCCATTTGCTGCAAACCAATCTCACTTTCAGCACCACAAATCCATGCCTTATTTATGCCACCTTCTTTCACCTACCACCTTCTTTTTTCCAGCCCACTCACCACCCCCTACTGCCATGTACTTGAGCGGAAACATCAGCCTTGAAACGCTCCACCCGCTGAGCCAAGTGAGTGCAGCGGTAATTGGGCTTAATAGTCGGGCTAATAAGTAAAAGATGGCACGCCCTACGGCCTCCTGAACAACTCCAAGTGGCACCAACGGACCAAGACCTAAACTCAACTGAACTGAACTCAACTGAACTGAACTGGGCCCAACCCAAGGAAACCGAAATTGAAACGAACGCTGCGAGCTGGCCAAAAACATTAATCATGCAAATGGCCCAAACACTTTTTCTCTCGCTTTAGGAAATTACTGTCCAGAAAATGCTGCTGCTTCTGCCACTATGGGTGACTGCTCCCACAAAAAGGTACCGAGAGTGAATATATATATATTGTATATACCCCGCTTGGAGCACGGAAAAGCGAGAGAAAAAAAAAAGGGAAAACAATCTTTGAGGCGATCGGCCAAGCGGCCAAGAGTTTTCCACATGGCCGCACCGAAAATTAGCAAACGAGATTAGTCCAAGAAAAGCTATATATACAAGGATATATATATGGTATGTATCGGCTTACAGATTTTCAATAGGAGAGCGAAGCCTAGATGTAAATTCGTCAGAGCAGTGGAAACTGGGGAAAAGTTGAAAGTAAAAGGAAAGACGACGGCGGCAGCGACTTTCCCAAAACGGCAGCAAAGGCTACTACTACCAGACTGGTCTGATGTTTTCCGCTTTTTCCACAGCGCTTTTCATTGCCTTGGCGTGGGTGTGTCGGCGGGTTGAAAAGCGCACTGGGGATTAGCATATATTAGCGCCCCAGGCAAATGCAAGTCGAGCCACTAAGCCACGAAGGGAGAGAAAAGAAGCCCCAAGGAGATCGAAACAGAAAGCCACGAAGGGAAAGAAAATAAACGAAGAAGATGTACTCTAATTGTAAAAATTAAATCTAATATGAGGCCCAAATAAAATGGATCAAGATTTATTTTAACTCGGAAAATATCAGTTTAAATATTGTATGATAAACAACGAAACTTATTTAGTATTTTTGGAGCTTAAAAGTCCTAAACAAGTTGAAATCTCTCTTATTTAGACACTTCAAACTATAACATATTTAATCTTTATTTATTTCCTCCCTTTTTTTAATCCTCTTTAAACATTTCCTAAACAAACACATGTCCTTTACAATACCCTTTATTTTAGGGCTATTGCATGGCCACTTCTAGTTGGGGTCCCAGGTCGTAGGTGGTTTTGGGGCTGACTCCGGTGGGTGGTGGTGGTGAGTGACTGAGTGGTTTCCTTTAAAGCCCGACTCTTTGTTCGCTTACCAAAAGGCTTATAGACTTAAGCCGGGCGAAGCCCAGAGCGGTGGCATAAATTAAAACTCGGATATTGTTTCAATCGCTGACATTGTCTAATCTTGAAGTTTGCAATCTGGGCGATCGAGTGGGGAGTGTGGTGCACGGTGGTGCAGTGTGGTGCAGTGTGGCGGGAGGGGAAGTTGGACCCCGGGAGCGGTCGCTTTTGACTTTCGATATTCGTCGTGTTTTGTCGCATGCCCAAAAGCCTTTCAGTTAAACCAGCCGCACGTTTTTTTTCGCTGTGTGCTGTCTGGTTAGGAAAAATGCATTTTAACGCCAAACTTCGACAGCGACAAAAACAAAAATAAGAAAAAAAAAATACAAATAAATAAAAAATGGTATAGCAAAGCAGCAACAGCTTTAAACAACTACAAAGTTGTTCATTTATATAAATTGCAAGTACAGTGGATATTGTGATATAAGGAAATTGATGTGTATTTTGTAGTAAAAGAGTGTAAACAGCTGGAAATATTATTTAAAAACTTCCCAAGAAATATAAAGTATACTTTAAAAAATTGTGTTGTTCATTTTGATTTAATTTAAATAACATTTTTTAGATGACTGTTAACTGTAAGTATTTCTATATTAACAACTTGTTTCTTTATTCAAATTAGCTACAGCATTCTAAAGATATTCCCGAAATAATTTCAGCACAAACTTTATTTGTCAAAATATATATTCTCTTAAGAACTCCATTCTTGCCTCATCTCAGATGGCTCTTTCCCCACTTTAAGCTCACAAAAAGCGAACATCGATGATACTTTGATAAGAGAAAATTCCCATTATCCCATCCATTGCTCAATGGCGAGTCTCCACTGTATGTGGTAAGCATATTTTGTTACATTTTGAGGCCAACTTGGGTTGGGGCACAAACAACGAGCCGCAATGATCCAAACTGGCTGCTGTTTTTTGTATTTTTCTGGGCCTGACTCATGATCCATATGCCGCATACAGTTGATACAGTTTTCTGTTATTTCTTTTTGCAGCACAACAAAATCGAGAAAAAGAAATGATATATGTATATGGCTAAATGATGTATGACGCTGGGTAGGGCTGAAAACTGGAAGTGGAAACGCACAAAGACCATGGTCTATTCACAGCCATTGAACTGGACGTGGCATTGGGTGGATTTTCCTCAGAATTTCCCACTGCAGTGCCAAGTGAAAAGCGGTAAAGAAGCAACGTTTAAATCCATTTCAATTAATCATTTATTGGTCGCAAATGGAAGAAAATCAGATAAAAAGTCAAGGCCTGCAAAGCATCCGGTTCCTTTCACAAAAGCCATCCGAAAAAAAAAACGTAAAGGAAAACGTTTTCGGAAAATGGGAAAACCGAAACACGGCTCTGCTGGCCATAACCTGACATTTGGCAACACGAATTGTGTTAATTAAGTTGCCACGCTCCTTCGACACCTGCACCAGCACTCACTTTCCAGTATTATTTTCTTTTTTTTTGGGGGTTTTTTGCTACATTCACTCGAGTGTCTATAATCTCGCCAAGGAAAACACAAGCAAACTTGAGTGTTATCGGCGGCCCACTTGCTCCGTGATAAGTTCCACCCACAAAGCAAACATTAAACGATGATTTGCCAAAATAATTACATGATGTCAGTTGTATTTGAAGGTCTATCGGAGCTATAACTATGGGTTAGTATACATATATGCTTGTGATAAGTTAATTGAATGTTAGCTTAGTCTGAGGAGGGACGAAAACTGGGTAAAGATGAAATGGAATATACATTTCTTACAATACCAAATAGATAAATAATAAATAAAGAAAGGCTAAACCCGGCCTTCTCTCATTTAAAGTCAGATTTTCTTATTGAATTAACATTATTTCTCTAAGCAACAACTCAATTATAAACCCCGCTAATTGTGATCCGCTTAAGCTTGTTTAAGCCAACCAACCATCTCAGCCATTTTTTAAACATTTCAACTTTTTTACATCTTTTAATAAAAGACATCAAAAGCTGACAAATCAATTCCTCAGCAAATTAAATAAGAATGATTAAACATTGACTGCCCGCAGAGTTTTCACTTTGTGTTCGAATGCCATAAACAGAGAATCGTTTAGGCCATATTTAGAAGAGAAGAAAAGCCGTCAACGACAACGACAACCAGCTAAGAAAGCAGCGTTTTGCTTGGGATAAACGCTTACAGATCGCCAAGCGACACTTTACTTTCTGTGCAGTTAGAAAGTCGCGTTTGCGACTAATGGCGAAATATGATAAACGACAAGACAAGACTTGATGAACACTTTCCCAGCGAACTGGGAGGCTGGTTGGTCATTAGAAGAAAACACAGTCCACAAGACTGGCAAGACAGCTTTGCATTGGTTTTGTTTCGACTTTTAGCTGGCGGAAAAGTAGAACAGAAAAAGAGGAAAATCGAGACGAGTTGCAGCGACTTTTCCGAGATGAGGAAAAGTGGATGCACACACACTTACATTTTGCTTTCAATCTCTTGCCAAGTAGCCAGTGCGGATAACACGGCGTATGGGCAATGTGCAACATCTAGGCGGGTGGAAAATTGCGGGGCAGTGGAGCGGCTGCCGCTGGATCATATGGGCCAAAACAATTACGGCTGTAAATGAAGCTGTTTGTTTGTTGTAGTTGTTGCCAGTATCTGGTGGTGGTCTGCGGGTGGTGGGCGTGGCTGGGGGCAATTATGTCCAGCAGTCGTGTAGAAAGAGGGGGGAAAGCACAGAAGCATCCATCTGCATACACGGAAAATGCAGGAAAAAAAAGAAGCAAGCAGCACTCCTCCTCGCGAGCCAATGTTTTCTGCTCCAAAAAGCTCAAAGCGGCTGTGAAAATGATGATTTTTCCCAGTTTCCATCTCAAGGTAAATAATAAACAAGGAAAAAACTGCAAAATAGTTGCCGATAATGAAATCGAAAGGCAGCAAGATAATATTTAAAAACAAAAAAGGTCTACCGAAATCGCAAATGGCAAATGTAAATTGCGTGCGAAAATGCTGTTTGATTATCCCCTGATGTGACCTTGAACTTTAGCACCTCACAAAAGGGGCGGAAACCTGAAACTGAACTCAACAGAACAGACCTCAAACTCGTTAAATCAAAATGCCTGCCGGGCTCAAAGCTTGATTAATTATTGCGCATTACGCAAGTCGAACGTAGAAAAGTTTCAGCGATTCGTTTTTTTTTTTCATTTTTTTCCCTTTAGAGGAAACAACAGGGGAAAACAAATTAGAAAATTGTTTGCTGCAAATTGCGCTGCTGACATTTGCAAAAGTTTTGTTGCGTTTTCTGCCGCTTTACCGAAACCCAAAGAAAAGTTGTCTTCCATGCGGCAGAGAAAAATCAAACTTGGAAGATAATTAAGGGCTTAACGAATTTGGCTTAATAAAAGGTTAAAAGGCTAAGGGCAAGCTTTAAAAAATAGAAAAATATAATCGAATAGCTATAAAAAATTTAATTTATTTTGATTTATTAATTAAGTTTGGGTGCACCCATAAGCAACTTTTCAATTTTTAGAAGTTCAGAGAGGGGCGTAGTTAAAGGTTCCTTTGAAACTTTGAGAAGCGCAGAGAGGGGCGCAGTTAAAGGTTCCTTTGAAACTTTGAGAAGCGCAGAGAGGGGCGCAATTGAAGGCTTTGAGAAGCGCAGAGAACGGTTCTTTTTAAATTCAACACGCATACAGTAAGTAATATAATTTATTTTTGTTTAATCAATTCGAAACACCAAACTTTCAAACAATAGCTTCAAATGCCGCTTGACATCTTGTTGGCCAAAGAAACAAAGTTCGACCATAACCCCAAGGAGAAAAACTTAAATTGAAATGTCATCTGGTGAATTACCCCCAAAGAAAATCTGCACTTCACTCACCCCCCAAATGCTGAACTTTTATTGCCCCACAAAGGGGATATTTGCATCAAAAAAAAAACTAAATGAACGCGTGGAAAATGCACGACAACGAAAATGGGGGGACAAAAGAGGGTAGGGGGGTCATAATTAATGGAAAACCAGCGGCTGCTGCGCTCGTGGATCCATTCATGAACAATATGGAGTAATTTATGATGGGGTCACTGGTTTTCTTTTTTTTTTAAGCTTTAGTTTGATGCCCTGTTGGTGGTTATATCAATTTTTACCAAAAGGATGAAATGGAGTGAAGAATGAATTTTTAAATATGTTAAGAATATTTTAATTTGCATTTTTGATCAGCATTTTTGTTGGTCTACATTTAGAATTTTTTTTTTACACTCAAGTAAATGAATCAATTTATACAACCAGCTAACTATATATAATTCTATAGATACCGGCTAGATAGAAATATATAGAATATTTCAATTTACCAAACAGAATCATATCTTAAAATTAATATTAATTATTAAGAGCATTTGGTTATAGTATTTATAAATAGTATTTTTTTAAGGGTATTTCCAGCTTCGCCTTGATTTTTATTAGCTTTTAATGTGAATTTAGATTTTTTATGAATTTGTCGTTTGTTTATTTTTTGCACTCACTTTTTCGCTGCGCTCGTAATTCGCTGGGAACTTGGGCGAGCCAAAAAACGATGACGGCGATGGGGTTAACGGCGACTGTGACGCCGACGTCAGCGGCGACTGCAGCGACGACTGCGACTGCAGCGCCATGCGCTGATGATGGAGCGTGGAAAGCGTCGGCGTCGATGCCGACAGCGACGCCGGGGTCATGATTAAATGCCGCATTATTCCGCGAGATCCAACTCCCGGCCGACCCCTACTACTGTATTTTCCACTAATTTTTCTCACTTCTCACTCGCCTTTTCACTGGGTATTGTGTGCTTGTTTGTTGGGTGTTTTTCCTTTTGTTTAACTTTTTGTTGTTTGCTTGCTCTGCACGCGGCGATTTGCGTTTCAACAATTACATGGTTTTTGCCGTTTGTTTTGGTCAACGTTTCGTTACGATCCGCTTGCTTTTTGCTTTATATTTTGTTTTGTGTGTGTGTGTGTTTGTATTTTATTCCCCTTCTCACTTTATTTCACTGTAAATGTCAATTGCCATTGCGGGACAAAACATTTTGCTAAAAACAACAGAAATTTAATAAGCTAAATTCAACAGCTGCCGGCTTGTGGCTAGCGCGTCTGTTGACAGAACGAACAGTCACCGCCAAATGGGTTACGTTCCAAATACCACAAATAAAAGTGTGTTTTATGCTATATCTATGATCAGGAGTGACTATAGATATTATTTTGTATTTTTAAACTAATTATGGGTTCATTTGAGGCTTGTTTAATAATAGATTCATATTTTGACTTGCGTGTTAATCAATTATAATAGATCTTTCGGGATTTTGAGTCCAACTAGATTTACAGAAAATATAAAATTATTAAAGGCTTTGTAGGAATTTATTTTTGACTTAAGAAATACAACAATTTAGTGTTAAAAATCAACAGTCTTATATCAATATTTAATAACCCAAAGAACGCGTTGTTGTATATAATTTTTTATATAAATATCTACAAAAAGTTACATTAGAAACTATTAATTTAAAAAACAAACAATTTTACCTTGCCTATAAATTTCTTAGAATTATTTACAATAATTGGTAAAGCTTTTAAAATATTAATAAACATAACAAAAACAAATGTGTAAGCATTTCAAAGTAAAATATTTCTACACTTTGCAATTCCCATATTTCCTCTTCATCCGCTCTCTTTTTCCGCTTGCTTTCCCCCTTTCTGGGCTTTTTTTTCCTCTTTTCCCTCCCCAAACCTTTTTGAGCTCTTTAATTGCCTTTATTTTTATCACCTTGGCTCCTCACAAATTTGCGTTTCCTCCCCTTATTTTGTTGTTGCGACTCGCTTATCACCTCTTTCCTACTATTTCAGTTCCTATTCAGCTTGTTGTTGTTGTTGTTTGTTTTCTTATTGCCTTAACAAGTATTAATTCTGTTTTCACTCTCTTTTTTTTTTAGGTTGACGTGAGCGAATCTTATCAGGTGAAAAAAAGGAAATAAATGGTAGTGCAAACAGTTAGCTGTATTATTAATTTATTTGTCGCCTTCACCGTTTAATTTGGATACTCAATTCATTTTTAATTGACATTTCCAGACCGCCTTTGCGCTTTGCAAAAAGTTTCAATTCAGTTTCAGCTTGTATCTATTTTTTATCTTTTGTTTTTTAGGGTTTATTTTTGGTCTGTCGAGCAGCATATCGCATTTTTGATAAGCATTTACGAGGAGTGCAGATAAATTACGTATACGCCAGGGGTAACGCAGGGGAAAAATATTGAAAGTGTTTTAAATGGAAAAGCAGTTCATAATTCGATTTAAAAATTATAGTTTCAAAAGCTTTTTAATTCATAACTGTCATACGCTTAAATTCAATTCAAAATAAATTTCTAATTATATACGCATTAGTGCAATATTTAATTATATTTAATCAACATTTTGTCGAAGCCTTTGAAAATTTCGCTTGCTAGCTAACGTACTCAGCTCACAGTTTATTCTCATTTGCATATTTGGCAGTGATCTAATCACTTAATTAAATTAACCGAAAGAATCTCACAACTGTAAATTGACTCCAGTTATTTATTTGTTTTTTTTTTGCACTGAATGTCAGTGGTTTTTTTGGCTCTTTTACCGATTATATAACGTCATTTTGATCATTAAAGCTGCGCGTCATCAGTTAATTTTTTTTTTCTTATGTTGCTTCTGTTTTTCCTTTTTTTAGTCGACCGAATTACACGCACCGAAAATGTACAAAAGAGACACAAACAACAACAACAACAGCAGCATTGGAAGGTCATTTCGCAGTTTTTGGGCAAATTAGAAACATGAAAAAACACACACTAAAGCTAAAAAAAAAAACCAACGTAATTTAACAAGATTTAAGCGGGTCAAATTCAATTTGTTCGACAGCATACAAGACTCGCAAATATTACTTTTATTTTACAGGTTGTTAATTTTTTGGGATTTTCGTGTTGCATTTTCCGTTGATTGACTTTTCATAACAATTTTCCGAATTGCACAAACAAATTGCATGCGATTCTGTTGCAAATACCAATACAAATGCAACCAGCCACGACGCGAAGAGAGCCGCAAAGCGAACGGGCCGAGGAGCAGTGTACAGAACGGAGGAAATCGCGGCGTTCCAATTGGAATACGAATTGTAACTGAAAGGCAGCGACCAAAGCAAACGAAGCTAAAGGCAGCGCCAGCATTAAAGTCGGCGGCGCAGGCAGAGCAAAGCTCGGAGCAAGAGAGAGAGAGAAAAAGACGGTGATTACGAGAAATAGAGAGAGAGTGCTAGTAAAAGCAACTAACGGGGCAACAGCTGACAAATAATAACAGAAAACCTTTTGGCGGACAGTGAAAAAACAAGAGATCTCCACTCTCTTGCTCTCTTTCAGAGAAAAGGTTTGAAATCAGCTGATGTCACAGAAAAAAATTTATTGGAATTTTTAGTGCGCCTCAAATGAAGCTTAAAATTCCAATAAATTTTTTTCTGTGACATCATCATCATCAACTAGATCAGACCGAAAAGCAGGAAAACAATAACTGATGATTCGTTGGTTACAAAAGAATGAGCTTACAAAAGGATCTTTTAATAACAAGGTACCTTAATTTCTTTAGAAGAAATTTTGTTAGTAGTGTAATAAAAGAATTACCAAGTTTCTTTCAGTGTGCAGATTTGATTACATTTTCTTCGGAAGAGGTCACCACTTTGAAAGCTTTTCTCTCTGGCTCATTCCTCTGTCTCTACAGTTTTCTCCTTGCACATATTTACCCTTCCCTCTCTTTTCTCACACACTCATAATTGCATTCGATTTATTTTTATTATTTAATAGGATTTTCAGTGGGAGGATGGATGGGTGTTTTTGTGGGTGGCTCTTCTGCCTGTCCGTCTGACTGTCTGCGTGCATTGAACTTGACATTAAACAATGCAATTGTTTTGTATTTAGTAATTGCGTGAAATTCGAGCCGTCTTTAATTGTGGGTTACCTTTGTGGAACCTGAGTTAGGTGTGTGTGTGTGTGTGTGTGTGGTATGTGTGTATGGATGGTTAATGAACTTATTTACTTTGGGCCGATGGGTGGTGTGGGGCGGAATGTGGGTCGTTGAATGACAATCGAGGGAGATGATTGATGAAGGACGTTTTTGTGTGGATGCTAATTAGCTGGGTGTAACTTTAAGTGAGTGATATGCACAAAAGCTTGATTTTTGCCACTAATTATCATATATTAATACGTTTTAATTTTAATTGCGGTTTTTTATTAAGTCAAATTGCAAAGATAACTACATTTTGGAACCATAACTTGGCTTAATTTTATTTAATTTAATTTATATATTGTTGGAAAATAAAGTTTTCTGAAGAAGCTAACTCCGAAACAACTTTCTCAACCAACTATTTTTCAATTAAAAATCCCGAAATAAAATACAAAAAACCAAACTCCAAAGAAACCCAACGCCAACTCATGGCCAGTCAGCGTTTGTGAAATGTAAAAATACTTTTTGTTGAATGCCAGAAAATTAATCAAAACTTAGACAGATGGGTAAAAAAAAAAGAAAAGAAAAAATTATAACAATCGAGAAAAATATATAAAAAATAAATGACACAACCCATTCGAGAGCTGCAGTTTGTGGGCGAAGTTCGTCTGAATGCAGCGCGCAACTTTCCATTTTCCGCTGCAGGCCAAGAAGATAAACAAAAAACGCTTCGGAAACTGGATCACACTCGCTGCAGGCGGTCGCTCATTTAAGCGGGACTCGACGGTGACAAACAAACTCACAACGAAACCGACTTTGAGGCATTCGAACCCCCAAACGATCGGCAGATCGAGTTCAATGAAAGGCAGCGAAAGGAGACGTCTCAACAAATGCATATTGGATCAACAGTCTTTTCATAAAAGACATTTTTAAATATTAGTCAAAGACTTAAAAAACACCTTCATAATTTTTTTTTATATAAGAAAGCTAAACCACATAATGGTTCTTTTTTTAATTAATGGAGACCTTAAAGTTTATTTATGAATTTTTAACACCGAACCCTTTTTAGATGCCGAGATCCTAAGACTTAAAGTTCACTTTAACTAATTAGGATGTAACAGGATTGCAGGAATAAAATTATTAAAAGCCGTATAATTAATCATTTTTTCCTGTACTGTTTAAAATGTTACATATTTATATACAAAAAATAAATTTTTGTATAATCAAAGTAAACATGTTACTTGATTGTCCTATTTGTAAATATCTTAGAAGTTCACATATCAATTTTCAAAGCCGAACCCCTTAGTAGATCATGAGATCGTGAGTCAGGAAGTAATCACTAAACTATATAAAATATATTTTAAATGTGATCCGCCTGTACTATCAAATAGCATATTTATATTTTTTTTATAAGCAACCTAAACTTTTAAAGTAATTTTCCTTTTCGTAGATATTTTGAAAGTCCATATACCAATTTTTAAAGTCGAACCCTCAAAAGATCTTGAGATCTTAGGATTTTAAACTACTTATCTTATACCCATTGATCAGGCTGTAGCAAGTGAACAGGAATGAATGTGTACTCACCCTATCCATTAACTGTTCATCGTTCCGTTTGCGCCTCGCCGGCGCTCTTATAATGCGTCCCACATCTGGAGCGTCCATGATAACTGTTCACTGCTCTCAGTCGGGGTTCAAACCAGCGCCAATCACTTATACGCGAGCGCCGGGCGGTTGGTGGATCTGCTGCTAGCAGCTTTGAGCATTTAAAGTTTTGCTCAGAGTTCGATTTGAGTACAACTCAAAGCTTTCGGTGTGCCAGAGAGCTCACAATATCCGTTGCATACTTTGCAGCTGCTTGCATTTGGCTCGAGGATTTGGCAGTTAATTCGTTAAATATTTAAATTTAAGTGATTTACGATATATTTTTTATTTATTTTTATGGCAATTTTAGAATTTGTGTCTTGGAAGCAATGGTTGCAGTTGGCTTTTGTTTTTTAGCAGGCAGCAAGCTGTAACAGAAGAGTAATTTAGATTAGTATTGGAAAATTATGTTTCGAAAAAAATGAATTATAAGATGTATGTAAAGGGAAATATTTTATTATAAGCATAAAATAACAAATATTATATATATTCGCATTTAAAAATAATCTTTTTTTGCCCCTTTTTCATTATAAAGATTTAAAAAAAAAACTTCTAATGAGAAGCCATTCAAATTCAGTTAGTTTGAAATACAAATTTAATCAAAACTTTCCCCCATTTAATCCATTTATGGAGAAAAGGCAAAATGCATAAAAAGGACCTATTCACCTGTTCTTTTTTTTTATAGTTTGCCTTAAGCACACCTTTCCGGCTGTCGGTGCTTGGCCAATTTCCACCAACACACCTTCTTCAGAAGCAAAGTTTTCCCCCACGGTCTTTCAATTCTTTTTCCCAGTTTCCGCTGAATAAAATATGATTTAAGGTTCAAGGCGACTGAAGGCTTTCAACTGCAACAATGTCAATTTGCTGCCTGAAGAGCTGCGGCTGTTCGTCTCGGTGTTGGTAAATTGATTTTGACGACGTCGAGTGGCTAACAGAAACTTATAAAATAGTCAAGAGTTAAGGGGAAACGGGAGAGCAAACTAGCAGCAAACTAATCAATTTACTTGGTTTAACGTTGCTAAAGTGTTGCAAGTTGAAAGTTAGTAAATGCGATGAGAATAAAGTTTTACTAAGAAGAAGTGTTGAAAAATGCATTAAAAAATAAGGTTGTTAACATTAAAGAACTTAGAGGAAAGGCGAGAGCAAAATAGCAATCAATTTACTTGGTTTAAAGTAACTAAAGTGTTGGCAAGTTAGTCAGAGCAATGCGATTAAAGTAGTTTAGGGAAAAGTGTTGGAAAATGTGTGAAAAAACTGTTTGATCTATAACTAACACTGGTTAGATAACAAAACGAAAAAACTTGGTTTATTTAATGTTTATAAATAAAACAAAATGGAATTATAATTAAAATGTAAAGCAGAACATTTATTTAAGGAAATCAATCTCTACATTAAAGTTTTCCTTGAAGTTCGCAGAATAATTTTGTTTATTTCCCTATTTACTTCCTTTTCAGGAAATTAAATCTAAAACTCATTAAGCATTCGACACGCGTAATTGGCTCGAATCCAACTCAAACACAATCGCAAACCGAGTCCGAATCACTGAGGCAATTAGACAGATCTGCAAATCAATTGAATCAACAGTGACAGCGAAAAGTTCGTCACTTCCCCGCCTATTGACAGATCATTTAAGATGCAGCCGAGAAGTTCTGCAGTTCCAAAAACGGCTGACAATTGACAGACCAATAATGGTCGCGAGTGACGTCTCCGGGCGGCATTAAAAGCTAATGATTCACAATTCAGTTGACAATTTGCCAATTTCACACACTCACTCAATTGCCCAGATTGATAACCCGGAGATGGCTTTGAGTAATTTGAAGTGATTTCATTAGGCTCAAGGTGAGTTTATCTTTTGCTGTGCGATAAATGTTAGTGGGTCGATTGTGGTTGTGGTTATATATACTCGTATGCGGCAGCGTTAATTAAACAGCGAAACAAGGAAATACTTGTAATTAATGCGCAAAAAGGTAGCAACAACAATAACAACAAAACAATGACTAAGTGATTACAGATACAAAGCGGGCAAAAAAAACACAAACACTCACACAGACTGAGAAGACGCTGGCGCGAACCCTCAAAAACCTCTGCTTGAATGAATCCAAAAAAGTGTGGCGGAAAGCGTGGAAAAGCGGCGGTGAAAAAGCGGCAAACAAAAGAAGATATACCCCGCAGACTCAACTCAAAAAGTTGAACAATTTTCTGCTTCTACTATGGCCTCCGATTGCTGCATTTTTCTTTTGCATAATCTCTGGTAGAAGAAGATGCAGGTGACCAAAAATTGCGAAAATTCTTCTTCAATTTGCAACGGATGGGAAAACTGAAGAAAACTAGAGAGAGGGAAAAGCAATGATGAGAGATTTTGTGAAAGGAAAAAGTTAATAGAGATGAGAGGAGAACTTAAAATTTCTCAATTTAAATTAATTTAACAAATCACAAAGTTTATAATCGCAATCAGCACTAAAGTGACAACATTATCGTTTTGTTAACGTGTTTAATTGCTCGCTTCGGTAAAAAATAAAAAACCGATCAGTCTATAAATAAGTGTTAACATATTGTCAATAAACAAGTAGGGGTAATATACATATATCAACTGGCACTGGAACTGAACAACAAGAAATAAATAATTGTGGCGACCGACCAGCAATGCCCACATATGGGGCCAGGAGTCTTCGTCTTCTTTTCGCTTTTCACACGAGCAGGGAAAAAGGGGGAAAACTCCCATCAAGTCGAATCCAATTCCAAAAGAGTTTTCAGGTAGCTCTCGCCCACTTTTTCTGCTGTTGCAATTAAATTATATATATTATCTTTAGATTGGCTTTCAGTTCGATGAAGTTGTAAATCGATTAGGAGACTGACCGCTTCTTTGTTTTTATATTTTTTTCTCCTCCTGTGAGTGCCGTGTACAGTGACTGCCATAAATAAGTGCGACAGTTTTGAGTGATTTATGCGACATTTTCCCAGGCAATTGGTTTTTTTTTTTTTGTCCAACTATTTTATTGATTAGATGGACTGGCCACATATTGGGCGGATTTTATCTTTGACCATCGTAGTTTTATTTTTATTCTTTTTCTTTTTTTTTGCGGTTATTATTGTCAGAGCCCGTTGAGAACAAGTTTTATTTCATCTCTTTGTTGCTGTGGTTGTTGTTGTCGACTGACTGTCTTTTTTTTCTCGCTTCTTGTGAGTCAATTGACCCAAATTGTTGGGGCCCCGGCTTTTGTGTCTGAAGAATCGACTTGGGCAGCCTCCTTTGCTGTACCACCAGACGTGTCGTTTTTGCTGTTCGCAGATTGGCCCCTCGATACCCAGTAATTTCTGGGTAAGTTAAGGAATATTTGTGCATAATTATTAAAATATATATATATTTAATTCCTAAGCCACATTTTTTATTTGAGAAGTAAGGCCCTTAAACTATTATTCCTCACGAAATTAAAATAGTTTCGGGCTTATACTTTTGGCACAAAAACTGTGCCTGGAAAACTGGTCATCTCATATTCCACACTTGATCATCTTACTTCATACTCATACATTTTTCCCTTAGTTTCCGATTCTTTTGTCTTTAGTGGGTCGACTTAAAACGAAAGGCAGTTGAACTTTGGCAGAATGATCATCAGCTGAGCGGCTAAAGAGGTTGGGCATGTGGCTGCAAATAAGTCTTATCTGATTTGGTGAGATGAAAGCGGTAAATCCAGCTTAAAACTGATGAGGCTACTAATGAATGCTCAAATTTAATTTATGAAAATGTTTAAATATTTTTAGAGTTTTTAGGAAATGTGTTGTAAGCGAAGTGAGTCATCTATATCCCTTCAGTCAGTATTATTTCAAAAGATTTCCAATTTCCTGGGATTAAATCATTAAATGTCTGCATTTACGACTCGAGAATCTATATAATTCAAGGCCATAGCAAATTTGCTTTATGAAACAAAATTGTGTTTGCCCAATTTTGAGCCAAGTCTGCAATTTATCCCCCACCATTAAAGTCTCG
This sequence comes from Drosophila punjabiensis, assembly GCA_008042585.1. Classification (NCBI taxonomy): domain Eukaryota; kingdom Metazoa; phylum Arthropoda; class Insecta; order Diptera; family Drosophilidae; genus Drosophila; species Drosophila punjabiensis. The sequence continues at coordinate 140,243 of VNJR01006436.1, forward strand.
AAAAAACACTTTATGGATCATTTAGCAAATGAAGAGGAGAGGCCTCCCAAAAAAAATAAAAAATAAAATAAAAGTGAACTGAAAACCAAGCATCGTGAAAAATAATGCAAACTTTGGTTAAATTAACATTTTTTGAGGCCTTTGACTTGTGCGAAACGAGTTCAATGAATTTCTGTGTCAACAGCTTGCAAGTTTTATATTTATTTCGACCGCTTTTTGGTTGGCAATCGATGAACCCAGAAAGCAAATAAATTTAATGAACTGTAAAGCTTTAATAACTATTTTCCTTATTCAACAAAAAAAAATTAACTAGGGAACCAGCAGAATAGCAACAGCTGTTGCTTCTTAATAATGATTTGTCATTTGTTTGGTTTATATTTTATAATTAGATATTAACTCATTTTAATTGAACTTTTTAAGTTATAAAGAATTTATTCTATTAAAAATACAAAAATATCGAGCAAATAAATATTTAAGAATGTTCCGAAATACACAACAAGCTTGCAAAAATTTCTTGCAACACATTTTTTGAGTTGGAAAATATATTGGAAATATTTCTTGTGTACTTGAAATTAACATTTTTCCAACAAAAATGAAAACAAAAATTCACCTGCCACAACCAAAAAAACGCCCACCAAACAAATAGTTTTTTCTTTTTTTTTAGAGGGAGTATCTTTCAGGGGACGGCGATAGGTTTTATCTTTATGGTGGGGAAGCCTGGTGGCAGCAATGCAATCAAAAAAGCGGCTCAGTGCTTCGGCGGCACTTGAAATTGAAATCCAAGTCAACGAAGCCAAATTTTGCAGCTGAAACTGAGCTGAAAACGGCGAGGAAAATCGAGAAGATGTGGCACGATGCGCGGCGTTGCACGTTGCGCGTTTTATTTTCTGCCTCTGGCTCTGCCTCTGCCTGCGACGCCTCAAGTTTAATAAAATGTTACAGTTAAGTTGCCGTAACACATGTGAGCGGGGGGCGTGGCATAACCACAGCATGCGGCAAGCATTTCTACCAAATGGAATGCAAAATAAAGTTGTTGCATCAAGACGATATTGTAGCTGCTCTTGGGCAAGATGATTGCAATTCCTTTTCCAATGATTGGTAAACAGCATCCCCCGGGCGAGGTTAGGGGGTTAAGACGAAGGGGCACCAGAGTGTTAAGGCCCATATGCAACATGCAAACAGACAACAAAAATTTGCATGATGTGTTTGCCATATGAAAACATTTTTTTTCAAGAATGCACTGCAAAGAAATCGAAGGTATATTTTTGTGTAGAGAAATTTATTTGAAGAACTGAAAAATATACGTAAAATAAAGGTAATTTCAAAAAGTTGTCACAATTAAAAAACTTTTCTTATATATTTTATATATTTATTTCTGGTCATTTTTCATTTCCCTCAGTGTAATTGCCAACTTATGCGCCTGCATCAGGTGTTGCCCAGGGAAAACAACTTGAGATCTCTTTAAATGAAGGAAAATGGTAAAAATTTAAATACTTATGCGAGAAACAATCGAGATGAAAAGACGAAGAGCGCCAAGTGGAGAAACAATTCCAGCCAAGACAATGGGGTTGCTGAAGTGAACGCGATGCTAACAATTTACACGGAAGTCATATAAAAACCAAATAAAAAACCAGCAGAGAGAAATGAAAACAAAAAAAAAAACACTACATTGCATTTTGAAGTCGCTATGAAAATGGTTTACCAATTTTGCATGAGGATCCAGCTTGCAGCAGGTTAAATGAGCGTTAAATTTACTGCAGCAGTTGCGAATGAAAGTCACTAAAAGCTGTAAAGTGTTTTAGGGCCTATTAGGAGCCACACACTAAATACATACTCCAAAAAACAATAGTTTCGCAGAATTAACAACGGCCGGGTTCAATGACCCCTGCCATGAGCTATGTACATACATACATATATCCCTCATCTTTGGCATAATGAATTGACGCAACATTTCAGCACAAGAACTGGAGACAAAGCCACTAAAAGAACATAATGAAAAGCAAACTCAAGTAATAATAATAAAAAACATAAGGAAAATGGAACAAACCGGAATGAGAGAAAAACTTAACACACACACTTTTCCCTGCCAACTAACAATAAGAGGCAATGAAACAAAAGCGGGAACTAGAAATGATATAAAGACAACTCCGCTCCTATTATCGTTCTGCGAAAAATAACGTCATGACAAGAGAGTTAACATAAAAATAGTAAGGTAATTAGTAATCGGCTAGCAAAAAAATTAAAAAGAGAACCGTTAACTGATATGGAAAGTCGCGAAATCGAGAAACCACTGAAGAATCGAACGGTAAAAATACAGAATGTGTTTTGGGGTCTTGAGATTTTATATACATATGTATATGTATATCTTTGTTGTTGTTCGTTTTCTGGCGCCTCCGGGACGTATTTATTGTTTACCTGAGTTATAGAAGTCGTTATTTGCTCTTTTCTTTGCCTTTGAGCCATCAACAGTTATCAAGACTGGTGGCAGTAAAGGTATATGATGGTTCGATTATGATATAGATGTTGACAGGAACTGGAAGCCATTGACAGCGGGATGAGATCATATTTCTAAAGTGTTCAAACTGGCACTTGAGCCTCTCCTCTCAGAGAGAGCATCAATCTTAGTCATGATCTAGACCCATAATATTTAATAGATATTATTGGGCTCCCACAACCAGCTCACCTCTAAATTGTGATGGTTTATTATTAAATAGAACAATATTAAATCAAAGGTGATCATAATTTTTGCTCTAAAGTTATGCAACTTAAACTTAGAGACCGGAACAGTAATAATTTTAAAAATAAGAATCGTACAAAAAGAGCTATTTTCTAATTATATAAAAGAAATTTGTAACAAATTCTTATTTTTCAAATACATTAACAAATTGTAGAAGTATTATTATTATTTTTTAATTTTTATATACAAGTTGAGTAATAACTTGTATTTGATATTTATAAAATATTAATTGAAAATAACAGTCATCTGTCCGATTTTATTTTTTAAATTGAAAATTAAAATTGAAGTGCAATAACTTTTTAACGGAGCGATATATTTGAATGATTTAAAGATATAATTAATCTACGTTTCAATGCCTTTCGTTTTTGAAACTCAGCCTTTAAGCAGCTAATAGATTACAGACCTGCTATATGCATATAGTACAGCTAAAAATGACCAAAGTGCGTGTTAGTCTCACCTGATCATACATAGTCCCGATATAGAACAAAATGCGATCTTGACTCCAGTAAGTATTAACAGATAAGAACATAAAGGCTCCATTGTTTACGTGGAACTAATAATGATAACATATCTGCGTCAAATGTTTCAGTGAAAGTGTACAACGAACTTTGTCGCAGATTAAAACATTTAAATTTATTTAATGCTTAGTAATATCCATCTGGAAGCAGTCGCTTAATGGGGAAATGGGGAAATGAGAATGGAAATGAAAATGGAAATCAACGGAGCCCATCAACATGCCGCAGCTTTCATTCAAAGCAATCTGTCTTGGAATTCACATATTGTAGTATGCAAAATGTAATTAATATTCCCAGCAAAGAGCAGTGCACACGTCAATGGCAGGCCCAGAATCCCCGGACTCGGACTCGGACACGGACTTGGAATCAGATTCGGATGCGAGCTGACAGCGGCTGCCTCGTATCATATCAAATAACCTTCGTGAGGAAACAAACAGCAAACCGGTTGCCTGCACTCCGCTTTTATAAAATTATAGCCGCTGCCTGGTATGGGGTTAGTTGTGCGCTTTTTAAAATTAGAAAAAACCAGAGGGGCATGTGGCCTTCGGGGGCTCCCAGGAAGCAGCTCCCAACAAGCCAGCAACCCACCAGCGGAGCTTGCAACAGAGCGGAAACAGTTTGCTCTTGTTGGCCATGTTAGACGCTCTCAGCCCTCAGCCCTCAGCTGATATTGTTGGCCATCACTTGTTAGCTGTCGACCGTTGGCAAATCTCTGATGGCTGGCCATGACAAACATGGCTTAGAGGGTAGCTTTGGGGTAAATCCAACAGATATTAACTAAGACTTTGTGGTAAGAAAACTCAGATAACTAAAACAATAGTGAATACTAAGTACAATGTTGGTTGGGCTTGCACAGATTTCAATAAATTCACTTGAAATTCGAGCCATGTTATAAGCTCATCATTTATACTCAAAATACATTGGTTTCCAGGGTATTACTCCACATATATTCCCCTTCATTTAATTATGCAAATCGCCCAAGCATTGGCAAATAATTACGAGTATCCACACCTACTGTCTGTGAAGTCTCTTATCGGTACAAACAAGGCAACTGGCAACTCACGCCCACAGGGGACAAGGCCACCATATCAGCTCATTAAGTCGTCAAAGTCTAGAAAAATATATATACAACAAGAAAGGAAGCTAACTTCCAGGTGAACGCTGAATAAAGTCATTTCAGTGGCATTTTAAAGACAACCCCAGCCCCGAAATGTGACTCAACTCAACTCCATCCAGTCGGCTTTGAGCTCGGGGAACAGAAATGGGAAATAAGAAGAGATCAAGATTCTTCAGGCCTTGTCGCCGTAATCTGCTCAACTTGATGGATGTGATGGTGGCTCTGTGTGGGCCAACAAACACGCACTTAAGAGCATACATAAATATCAATTAAATGTTTGGGCCACTGAACTTTTGTTTGCTTCACAAAACCGTTCAAGTTTAAGTGTTTTCTGAACCATGAAAACCCATTCCGCAGCAGCAGTTGAAGGTCATTGTCTTTGGCGATATTCATGGCTTTTTGGGTCACAAAATTCGGACTTTGTGTGCTTTCCCCAAAAACACACAGCAAGCTATTTAGGTTGTTTTTGGCTAAGCAATTGGGCAATTGTCACCGCAAAGTTAATGCCGAGAAGTTAACCCAGTTTTTGGCCCTGTTGTCTTTAATTTGCAAAAACAAAATATTAAGGTAGGAGACATACCAATTTGCATAGATGAGTGAAAACCGACACCGAAGAAACACGCCGAAATGTCAGAAAACCCCAGAAATTGCTTAGAGAATGGTTTTATTTTAATTTTATTTGTTTCTTTTTTTCGACAATTCCATAAGCACAATGGTGAAAAGAGCGATGCTCTAAGCTCGTCCAGGAAGCGGCAAACCACACAGAAGGAATTTCCTGGACTCAAAAGAGATTTCCTTTGTCCAGTTTAACGAAAAGCGAGTCATTAAGAAATATGCCTTTGATCATAATCTTTAGTTTCTTCAAACTGTAAAACCTCTTCTTAGGCAATCCAAAGCATTGTTCTTGGTTTTCATTCGGCATTTTCCTCCATTTTTTACACTTTGACATTGGAAACTTTGCAATTAATTCAGTCTCCGACTTTTTTGGGTTGTTCCCTATCCTATCCCAATACATTTGTTTTGTTTTATAAAATATTAAAGTACCATTAAAAACAATTTTCCTGAAGATCAATGGAAAGCATGAACTTAACCATGTTTTAGCTTTGATATAGCCTTAAATTTTGTGACCTTCCACAATTGTTTCCTGACATTGTTTACCTTAGCCAGTTTGGCAGGAACCGATAATATGCAGACAAGGACAAGGACAATATCCAACAGTTAAAAATTAGCTTTACTTAGTAGTAAAAAAAGCAAACAGTGACAAGCAGCTGCAATTCAAAACTAAGTCCCTGATATCACAGTTACCCAAGCAAAATAACTCTAGTCAGTATTCAGTATTCAGCTTTCAAACATAACCGAGTTCGCACCAGACACAACCTGCCCTTGCAGGTGTACACATAATGGAGCAAATTCGTGCGGTATTTTTAGTTCTCATTTGGCTATTTAGTGTGAGTTTTTTTCAAATATTACCTATTATAGCGGATACTCCTAACCTAACCTACTCTTAGGTCCTTGTTGTGCTCGTTGTTCCGTTCCCAATCGGAGTTCTTGATAGTAAATTAAATTTAAAAGGCAATCGCCTCCAGGAGAAGAACGCGATTGCAATCGAGTCCCCGTTGGAAGCGGAAAGCCCTACAACTACTGCTCCAGATGGCCAAGAAATTTCAATGCCAATGTCAAATCCGAGGCTGCGATTATTCCCTTTTTATCCGTCACAATTACATCTTACGAAGAAACGAACCGATACGAACCGCTTTTTTCCCGAACCTCAGGAAAAGGAAAAGGAAAAGGAAAAAGTAAAAGAAAAAGAAAGGAGTGGTAATGTTAAAGGCCAAAATAGAGGAGGTAATGACCAAAAAAAAGATGATAAAAAGATTGGTGGAGGCTTACCAACTAAGAAATTCACTGAGAAGACTGTATCGCTTCCCAATTATAAAACGGACTACTTGGGCAATTGGGTATATAATCCGTGGGGCCTGACATATGGACAATTGTTTCGAGACACTCGGTTTAAGGGGCGCGAATTTATTGGTGACAGACCAATTGTGGATAGTCATACATATATTTGGAATCCTAAAGACATACGCACACAGAAGGTGTGCAGAAGACAGTCAACTGGCTACAACACTCCGGATATAAGGACATACCTATCCTACCCATATTACCATTTTGTTCACAAGCCGCAGATAATATTGGATGATCTGCGGAAGGAGCTGTACAAGAAGGGCAACCCAGAAGAGTGTCATGTCCCCCAACAAATTGACTGGCGAACTTTCACAGAGTGTATGATGATGCGGCACATGCGGATGGAATATCTGATACCCTCTTACCCACTTCGCCAAATCGCTCATGACTCTGACTATGAACCTGATATCCAACCCCATTATCAATTTCCTTTCGATGGCGATCCACTGTTTAAAGGTAAAGATTACAAATTACCCGACTTTAAATTTCCAGAAGTTAATGATTGAATACACTCTGCGAACAATTTTTGCGCATTTCGCCTGGTCGAGCAGGCACTGCGGGCAATGGAAGGAAACAGTTGACGGATTGTCAATAGAAGGAGTACCTCAAAAGCTAGCCCACTGAGCCGAGTATAGGTGATCAGAACAGATGTAGATGTACATACAAAAAAATATATGGGCACTTACAAAATCGTGAACGGGACGGTAGATTCGTACGCATTCAAAGTCAAAAAAGAAGGGGAGCTGACTTAAAACTGATTTCAAAATTTGTTTAAACTTTTAAGAATTTTTCAAGGGTTAAGACACTCTGTTAATCAAGTCCTTTACATAGTTCATGGTAATAAATAATCGAAGTCGGCAAAATTGAAATTCGACAATGCAACAAAGAAAATAAATAATAAATAAAAATAACAGCCAACAAATGTGGAATAATTTCGAGTCGCGCCGAATGCATAAAGCGCCGTCAAACAGTCAAATGCCATTTCCGACTGCAGTCAGACATGAATAACAACAATAACAAGAACAATAACAATAACATTAACAACAAGCGGCAACACAACCACAATACCGTCTACAGTGAAGCCTGCTCCAAGCAACACGAAGCAACTCGACTTTAATTTTAGCCCCATAGATCTCGCAGAAGGACAAGTACAAGAAGCTGTTCTCAACCACAAAATCCATTTATTAATTTTAACATTAAACGTTAAGAGATTAGTTAATTGATTACTTTTATTATGCACCAAGTATAGGGACAAGTTAGAGAAGCCCAACTGTGGAAAGCTCTGACTAGCTACCAGCATGTGGCTCCCCAGACGGAAACCAGTGGCCAACGAAATAGCATGGGTGTGCCAAAGGGGGTAAAGGCACTTATACATACAGATATAAGGCTACAAAAAGAAATGAAACTAACTTTGGCGCACCGAAGTTTATATACCCTTGCAGATTGCCATTGGATCGTTTATAATCTATCCCTATCTAACAAACTATGAAATACTTTCATATTTAAAATTTATATTTTTTTTTTACATTTTTTACACTTACATTTTCTTCCTAATTTGACTATCTTTCATATGGCAGCTAAGCGATATAGCCGTCAGATTTGTATAATAAAAACTGCATTTAAATACAAATTGCTCATATTTCAGAGAAGATTAAAATATATTTATATGTATGTTGAAAACTGACAAACTTATATTATTTGACTTATGTACGAGTGAGAATTTATAGAAGACTATCTGCAAAGTTTCATTCAGATAGCTTCAAAACTGAGGGACTAGTTTGCGTAGAAACGGACAGACGGACATGGCTAGATCGACTCGGCTGTTGATGCCAATCAAGAATATATAGATAATTCACTGCGTTGCAAACTTCTGACTTAAACTATAATACCATTGAAAGGTTATAAAAAGAAGGCAGGAGGACTTACTGTCTGGCCAGATGTCTGGCTTAAATATCCAGCGAAAAAAACTAGTTATTTATGGAGTTGCATGTTCAACCGAAGTTGAGCTTATGTTTACTAATATTATTAGTATTTTTGTTTTTATTTTTGTTTTTCGGTACTGGCTGCTCCTCCCTGTGGAAGGCCCAGGCCCCAAAGTAATTTCTCCAAAGTGCAGTGGTTACATTCTTCCTCCCCGTCGAAGGTGCGCCCACGCAAAGACCAAAGCTTACACACACCTAAAAAATACCACCGTATATCATGGCTAATTTGTGTGTGGATATTGGCGGTGGTGGTGTAGCCACCTGGAACAAGAAATTGTCGCCCAAAAGTGGAGCATTCAACTCTGCGGGGGTTGCCTGGAGAATTATATGGTACAATAAACCATATAACTCCGTACAGAACAAATGGGAACAGTTAATACCCTTTCGACAAGTTTTAAGTTGAATTAATGAAAGTAAGTATTATAAAACGGAGAATAGAAGGATATTTGTATTATTATATATCATTATAACTATGTCTTAATCTCAAAAAAAAAAAGGAAGAGAATCTAATGTATATACTATACACAAGTGCATTTATTTAATTATTTATTTTGACTGTTATTAAACCACCGGCTAAACGTCGGGCGTTGTCCGCTATGAGATTCGTTTTTTGACTTGAAGTTGATAGAAGACTTTGTTTACTACCTGCAAAGATAAGAGAAAGACAAAGTATAAATTAATAACAACGCCCACACATACAAAAGGCATCATTAGAGTAAATAAATATTTGCAACTAAGTACATGCATATACATATACATGGCATATAGTTTATAGAGTCCCCTGCACATATGTATGTATGTACAATAAAACCCACCGGTGGGCTTTTCACATCTGTCCATATCACTCACCCTCTATTTCTGTGCTCGTGCGAATTAACCCACTTTTGTTGGCCCGTTAGCACCATCAACAGCTGCCAACGAATTTATGGTTATGAAATCGTATACGGTTTTTATTTAATTTCGTTTATTGCATTTGTTTACCATTTGCTTTGGGCCACATGAATAAACGTTTTGTGTTAATAGGTTCAAGCGGAAATAAAGTGCGTAATTTTGCATGGAAATTAAAGATATATTTGAACAAAATTTTGGTAGTTTCTTCAATACAAAATTGACGTTTTAAACAGAGCTTATTATTAATTACATTTACAATACATTTTCTTTTTTATATAGAATTTTGGTTTTCCCACAAGCAAGTCTTGCTTTCAAAATCATTCTTGCTCTCCAGCCAGAAATATCATACCCTCCTCCTCTCTTACTTTCTCTATCCGCACCACCTGCTTTTCCAACTTTTCCCAACTGTTTTATATATACTTTTGTATACTTTTCCCATATATTAAGCAAACATGGTCGGTTTCCCAGACTTCTAACAAGGAAGCGGCACACGGGATGACTTTCAAACTGCGGCAGTGACCTCGGCATTGCCAAATTTGATCAAAATGCAACTCGCATTCGACTCGTTCCATTGGCTCCCCCCCTCATTCCCCGCTTCCCCTTCGTCCATTCCAACGACTTTGACTTTCTAAGGCTATTTATCTGTTTGTTGAGGTTTCATGGCTAGAAAGTCAGCAGCTATGATCGTAGAGTTGTACAAAATGCATAAGCAGAAGCAAGCAGAAATCATTTTGTGGCTATTTAGCGAGCCAATAAAATGTGTGCAACCTGTCTCGCTTTTTGGATACCCCTTTGTTTCAACTAACAGGGTATATAGAATTTCATAAGCAAGGTTTTCTTTCTCTTTACAGCAGCATCAACAGCCGAGTCGATCTAGCCATGTCCGTCTGCCCCTTTCAACGCAGATTGGTCCCTCAGATTTAAAGCTATCTCAATGAAACTTCGCAGATAGTCTTTTATATACTCTCACTCGTATATGAGTCGGAACGAGCCGGATCGGACGACTATATCACATAGCTGCCATACAAACGATCCGTAAATTTGTAGAAAAATATCATAACTTTACTGTTTTTTAACATATCTTGACAGACTCTCGGTTATAAGCTTGATATATTATTTTTAATTTTCAGATTTTATTTTATAAGAATCAGACTGCTATATTATATAGCTGCCATAGGAAAGGTCGAGAAATTTTTCGAAAATATATTATAACTTTGTCAGTTTTCAATATAACTTCTTCTACTTGGAGATACAAGCATTCTATATTATTTGAGAATTTTGTTTTAAATTTCATTAAAATCAGGGGACTATATCATATAGCTGTCATACAAACGATAAGTAAATAAAAAGGAAAAATACATTTTAACTTACATGTAATTATTAAAAAAAAAATTAAAACTGTAAAAATAAAATTAATATGAAAGTAATGGATATTTCATGAAATAGGAATAGATTATAATTAATGCAATTGCAAACTGCCGAGATAACTTCCTTTCTTGTTTCGTTTTTGTGACATATTTAAAAATGGATTTTTTTACAGCTAATAAGAGGTAGAAAATTTCAAATTCAATTTACAGGTATCCCCAAGTCTGGACAATCGACAAGAGCGTTCTGCCTCGCTTAGAGTGTATCTGTGAATGTGGCCATATGCATTATTAATGCCTCTGACAATTGCAACTGCATTTGGCCATGTGGCAAGGCAGCCGTCGCATTGTTTATAACTGTAATTTGCCCCAAACAGCCAACTGAGAAAAGTTTACAGCGTGAATGTGTGAAATTTTGAAAACTGCCTAGCAGCTTACCATAGTTCCAGTTATAATTCCACCAGTCCCGACAAACAAATGTTCACGTGCAGATAAGACCTTAATGGCATTCCCCAAATTCTGTCAAGAGCGGGGCTTAATTTATTAATTTTTGGAAGCACTCGTTATATATATGTAACTTGCTTAATCAAATACCAATTTACGATTGTGGGCCACAGTTGATTGCCAATCGAAAGTGTTATTTTTACACGTGCGAAATGTTAATTAATCCTTAATACCTGGAAAAGAGAGTTATGATAGGGAAATAAGCCACAAAACTTCGAGTTAAAATATTTGATAAAGCTTTATATTCTTAAATTTTCTATATTAAACTAACATTTTCCCAACACAGTTGTATTCAATGTATTTATCCACTTATTTTTCCTTCCCATTCACCTTGCCACAACGGAAATGTTCAGATTTTGTTACTCGCCGCCTATAATGGCAAAGTAAATTTATTAATATATAAAAACAGACAAAATATTTGATGCGTATAAATAATGATTTTGTATTTGGCAAATGAATTGTCCGATATGGAATTAATGCCAGTTCGGCACGCAACCAAGGCAAGACTTTTAGACTGATTGAACAATATAATAAAATTCGAAGGAATGCCATTGTGAGATATATAAAAAGAGCGAGAAGCAATGAGTGACTGACTGTGGATGAGTGTATTCATATGTTGGCGTATACTTTATAATTAAAAATATGCTTTATTCATTTTAAAAAAATGGTTGAACAATCATCTATTAATATACATATTTACCTACAATATTTAACATGTCTAAAAACTTTCGCTACTTTTTTTTTTTTTTTGAAAGATCGATCGAAAGCGCGATCGACCCAAAGAAGATAAAGATACACATCATATTCATGGGGAAAGATCAAATCGATTGAACCAAAACTTCGTCACGTTTGTTCACTTCAAAGCGTATCAATGGAACGGCAAAGATCGTCGTCATGTGTGTTTTTCTACACTTTGAGATGCTTTCCGAGGGTCGTCTGTTCACTTTAAGTCACAAAAGCAGAGACGCATAAATAACCAGGCAACATCATGACCGCTAATCATAATTTAAACATTACAACAATGCCACAAAAAAAATACATAACATATATCGCCCAACCCGAGCCAAATCGACAAAACGTGCGCTTCATTAATATGTGAAAATAATAAGGCGACTCACAAGCAAAGCTTTGTTGCAAAAAAACCAAACTTAAATAAATCAAATAAATTTCTGTCGTTGCTGCGACAAGTAAAAGTCAAGAGAGTTGAACGCATTTAACGAGGCGCAACAATTGAGGGAAAAAAGAAGTGTGGAGTTCATTATGAAATCAAACTGAAGGTTGCCAGGAGTTGAATCACAAGCAGAGAAAGCTCATAAAATGATATAGTAAAAGATTTAAGCAAATATATAGAGTAATATTTGAATTCAATTAAATCAACTCGAAATTAAATGTATAACGAAGATTTCTGGGTTAGTAAGACCAAATCTTTTGTTCCCAAATAACATAAATAATTTGATTTATTTATTTTCCACATTTCCACCTGCCACTTGACCATGTCCAATCGGAACTTTCTTTTATAAAATGAAAACTAATGCAAACTATAATTGATAAGCGACGAAGTCGAGCTACTTTCGTTGCGATTGGAAAATCGAAAAGACGGAGTAAAAGCAGGGCCCAGTTAGGTGAAGGAAAAGCCATTTAGTTGAGCGGTAATTGGGTCTAATTGCGGCTTGGCTCTCTGGCTATCGAGGGTTAAAGGTGTGCTACCAATTAGCCAAAGCAAAGTGCGATTACTTTCCGGAGGCCAATAAAAAAAAACGAAGGTTGGAAAAGCACGCGAGTTTCCATTTCGGTTTTTCATCTGTATCTTTTAATTAAATGTCTGAGGAGCAGTGACCCGATATGTAGTATATCGGCTGTCCGATTAATTAAACAAATTTCATTCGGTTTGAAAGGCAGTTAACTTCAACTGGAGTGTGGAACAAGTTCTTGTTTCATATCCGTGTTTATTTGCTTTACTTGACGCAGGGAGTGTGAGTCTCAAGTGGCTCGTTGAGTAATCGGATAATCTTAATGCATTTAAATATAGAACAAACTTTCCACACTTGTTGTTATTCTTTCCCTCGCGCTTTGCTCTTCTGTAAATGAAAGGTAAACACAATGAGAGAAATGTGTTTTTGAAGGGCAAACATTTTAGAAATTTCATTTCTACTATTTTTTTTCGTTTGGATTTTGATCTGTTTTGCTTGCCGACCAAAATCCATTCAAATGAAAACTTTAATCCGCTTAAGGCGACCTTTATGGACTTTGTGGAATGTGTATACTTTTTTTTTGGCGAACCTTTCACACTCTACTAAATGACAGCCCGTACAAAGTTCAATAAACTTCCAACGAACAAAAATAAAGTAAAAAAAGGTTACTACTATATCTTTTTGTTTCATTTCCGCTATTCTCATCTTTCATTGAGTTGTGCCGCTATGTTGGTGGATATATTTAAATTGGCGTAACAAGACACAAAGCAACAATCAAATGGAAGGAGATCGGCAGCAACAATGGGGAAATATTACAACTGGGGGTCAAGTTGAATTACTGAACAATTCCGATTTCAAATGAGAGAGAAATAAGGAAAGAGCTAAAGGGTGGGTTAGTTTTGTTTGTTCCAATTCATTTGGCAAGAACAAACGGAAAAGAAAAAAACAAATGGCTATAGACAAAGAGGAAGAAGAAATGCCATTCAATAAATTCGACAATTTTTACAGTTAGTAGCTTCATGTTCTGACATCATAACCCCATTAAACCCACACTTCCTCTGCTCGGTTTTATTCCCCGAAAAAATAAATAAATAAAACAAAGGAGGTCACAAATGAGTTGAAACCCAGCACCGACTTTCTGCAGTATTTCGTTCCTTGTTCCTGGAATATAATTACGAACTCGAATTCAATACTTCTGTGGAACAAATGATTACAATTTAATCAATTTATAAACTTTCAGTTGTACTTAAATATATATGTGGGATAAGGTAGAACAGAGTTACCAGAAGCGGTAACACTTGTGTTTCTGACTTTCTTCCTAAAATTTACTAAAAAAAAAGGGCGAAACAAATATTTTTGTACCCTTAAAGGGTATTATTATTTAAGTCAGAAGTTTGCAACGCTTCTATAAGTCGGAACAAGCCGGATCGGTCAACTATATCATACAGCTGCCTTAGGAACTGTCGGGAAATTTTTAGTAAAAAAATTAGAACTTTGTCATTGTTCAACACATTTTCTTCTGCAAGAATTTTATATTATTTCAGAATTTTTTTTAATTTCATAAAAATCGAACATCTTTATCATATTGCTGCCAAAGGAACGATCGGTAAATGATATTTCATATTAAAAATTGTGGATAAATTGTCAATTATCCAATGGCAATCTGCAAGGGTATAGCTTCCCTTCTTTATTATTTTAAATTAACACAAGAAGAGAATATAGCATTTGTTTATGTATCTCTTGCTTTTGCAAAACTAAGATTTCAAGATTTCACTACCTTTCCCTCTCACCGGCGTTCCACTTTTCTATCTGCTGGTTATAAACCTGTAATTTCGGCTGTATCTTATCGCTGCACGTCTGACCCAACCGACTTTTTTCGTCTAATGACAAGAAACACGCGCTCATTCACACCGACACACAACACAACATTCGCATTGAAAATCACGCACTCGTAGAGTCAATTGTCTTGACCATGGCCAAGAGATGGATTCCGATATTCAATCATATGCGCTGACCCTCACACATTTTTATTTATTTTCCATTATCTACTTGATATCTATCTATATATCTATCTATCTATCTATCTACTTGATTTCCTTGCATTTTAGACACAGCTCTCTTTTCTGGTTTGCTGCCTCTTTGGCTTATTGCTGCATTTTCCTTCCCTTTCTCTTTCGATTTTTCCGAGAGCTTTTCGCTTAATTAGTTTGCTTTTTTGTATTGATTTTTTTTAGTCATGTCTCTCTCTTGGTTTTTCAGTTATTTATGTTTCTAGTTTTCGTTCTCTAAGAAGGGGAATACAAGGCATTAGCAGATAAAAAAGCAAACACTCCCACAAAAAGGAGGCCGACCACCGAATGGGAAGGAAATCAAATTTGGCAATCGCCTTTGTTATTGATTTTGTGTTGCATTTTTTTTTTTAATTTGGTTAGCGAATAAAACCTTGATCTTGGATAAAGCTGTCTGATTTCGACCTCATAACTACTACTGTCAATAATAAGCATTAACCTCTCTTGTTTAAAGCATTGTTATTTTCTATTTTGTCTTGTTTAAATAACTTTTGTTCTTTTATTTGATTTATTTGTTGTATTTTGATTTTAATTTAGCCACTTGACGTTCACTTTCGCTTGACTTTTTTGTAGCGTTATGTCTTTAGCTTATCTGTTTGCCAATTTTTATTATTTTTTTATTTTCCCTTTTCCCTGTCACTTGCTTTTGTTATTGCGCCTAACAAATTGTTTAAATTCGGGCGATGAGCAATAAGCGTATTTTTATATACCTTTGATAATAAGTTTACTGTTTATTGCATCTATTTAATATTGTTTTTTATCAGATACTTATGAAAAGGGTTTCAAAAAGCTTAATTATTGTACAGAGAAATTTACAAGTCTTTAATGAGTGATAATTGTAGATGATACTTGCTTCCTTTATTAATTTCGGAGGCAGTTCTTAACAATATCTATACACATGTATTAATTAATATATTTTAATAATATTTTAATAACAATATCATCTTTCCTAAGCTTTAAGTTAAACTCTATTCATTTTTCACTGGCTGGAAACAATAAATTATAATTATTGCCAGTTAGTTTTGGTCTGGCAGTTGGCCAAAGGCAGTAATATCCGCCAAGAAGAAGAAGCAGGACAAGCGCAGCTGTTGCAGCTCAAAATTAAAAAAAAAAATAATAAAAAAATCAACCTCCTGCAGGTTCTGAAACATTCATTTTGCTCGTATCCTTCCTGTCCTTCCCCTATTCAGTCTGCTCCGCACGACAAGTTTTGAGGACAGACATCAGCGAGACGCATAAAGTTAGTTTCTTTTTTATTTTTCACTAGTTTTTTACTGCCCGTCTGTCACACCGAAAAAAGAAGAGGCCTTTAAAAAAATTGCCACAAAAATAAAAGCAACTTTGGCCAGTTGTTGGGCATTTTGCTGTGATGGCGACTGCATAATACTTCCTCTACAAACTTGGCACAAGCCACGGCCAAAGCCAATTGCAGGCATTGCGGACCGAATTCCAATCCCACTTAATGGGTTATGACATCGATGGGTAGACATCGGGCATCGGGTGGGATATTACGGGGACAAGGGATCCGATCCAATCCGATCCGATGGATAAAACTTGTAATCCAACAATTTTCTCTAATTAAGTTGTTTGTTAATAGTTCGTTAGTTGTGTAAATAAACTGGACTAAACTATAATGACGGCGGGATGATGATGATGAGGAGGAAAGTGGTCTGAGGTTGCCAGCCTTTTGCGGGAATGTGGTCCATGGCCATGAGTTGGCAGTTCCCTCTCTCTCAGGGAACTATGGAACTTACAGGAAGAGGACAATTACGAAACTTTGTCGATTCAAAAAGAAAGTTTAGTTAAGGTAGAAACGAATATCACAGAAATGAGATCAAAATATATCTTAAGATTTACTTAAAATAGATCATAATCACAATATTAAGCCCACACCTGTACCTATTTAATTTCAAAAATTGTTTCTGTTATTTGTATAATTAATTTCTCACTATTTCCCTTCTCGTTCCATAAATTAGACGCTGCAGCGGTCCTCCTACTCCTCCCACAAAGTCTGGAGTCTGAAGCCACCTCCACATTCTCAGCTAAAAGATCTCCCACATAAGAAATAAAACCGTTGAGGAAATACCTTGAAATAGTAGCTATAACGTAGCTAACCACAGCGGCCATAAATGCGGCAACAAAATTCTAATTAAACTGCAATACAATGCAATTCAAGTCATTAGAAACGACCTCAAAACAATGGCTTGGGAAGAATGCGAAAAAAGAAAGCTGAAGGAGAAAATCGAACTGAGGATGGAAGGAGGGAGGGAGTTCCCCAGGCATAAGTGTAAACATGGGCGTGTGTGTGTGTGGTGTTCGTGTGTGTAAAAGGAGGGCCCGTGTGTGCTCAGCAGCCATGTCTTATCGAATCGGGTTTGCCATTAACTTGGCCCGAAGCAAAGTTAACTGCATTCCAGCCATACTCAACTGCGAGTGGAAGAACCCCCTTCCAATGTCCCTCCCGATTCCGCTTCATCCTCACGGCTCCTTACCTTTCACTCCCTTTTCCCCGGCCTCTGCCTCTGCCGTGGTCTGTGAGGAAGCGCCGGCAAGTTACATGATATCAATAAAAGTGCACTGTGCTAAGATAAACTTCAAGAGCACCAGAAGGCCAGACGTAAAACAGAAACAAAAGTATGCATGGTCTTGGCAAATAGGATCTCGGAATACCCTGCAGAATGTACTTTGCAGTCCGATAAGTTATATTAATTGTACATCAAGTTGGTTAAGAACTAATACTATTCAAATTGCTTGAATTTTTGACACAGCTTTTTAACTAATTTAATTAAATTCATTTAAATTTATAGAACTTTAAATATATACAAATTTCTGTTTATTACATAATACAACCACATGAAAATACCCTGGAAAAGGGTATGAAAATGTGGCAGTGGCGTGGAAAAAGCCAGGCAAATGGAGGAGACAGACAACAAGAGCAGTAACTCTGGCAAGAAAAACAAGTGGAAAGAGCGAGGGGAAAGTAGTGGAGAACCCCAGGAAATGCAGCAGCAAAAATGTTGCACCTTTGTTAGCTGCGAATGTGGCTGCTGCTGCTGCTCTTGCCTTTGGTGGCAACTCTTGACTTCAGGCTTCAGGCTTAATGGATATGCAACGCATATAGCAAATTATCCAAAAATGTTGGCCAAAAGGGCGGAGGGAAAAAAGGTGTGCATGAAGAGAGTACAGGTGAAAAAGCCACACTTCAGTCGACGAAACATTCCCCCAGGTTGCCATAATTTTGGAGGCTTTTTTCTTTTTTGTTTACCTCGTTTTGTTGCCTTGGCAAATTTACAGTTGCAAACGGTGGAATGCATTTGGGAATTCTCCTTTATAAGTAATGTTATTGTCAAATACTGAAATAAACCTGCATCACGAAATATCAAAGAAAAATATGTATATCAAAGTAATTTATTTTGTAAATACACATTTTAAATGAAACAATCAATCGAAAACAGTAAAATGTGTGCAATTTTAGCTCAATTAACATTTTAGTGCTTCCTATTATCCTCTATTCTCCCTTCTCTTTAGCCATTCGAGCCATGCGCCATTAGTTTGAATATACGGCACAATATTTAATAGGCCCAGTTTAAAGTTGCAGGCCAATAAGAGAGCGGCTGAGATAAAAATAACGCAGACTGGCAAAAAGGCAATAAAAGAAGACGAGGCACTGAGCCAATGATGTAGATAAAAGGAGAATGAGGCAAGGAAGACTGTGATGAGGGGCAGAAGAATGGGCAGAGAATGCCGACGCAGTAGACATATTCAGATTTTTTTCATATCGCATCTATGAGATACGTGAGGCTCTGGGCACAGTCACAGTTTGCAGTGAAAAAATTAAAATTCGCAAGATGAGTACTACACAGAGGACTTAAGTATTTTTAAAATAATTTAATGTAATATTTTACTAACAAAAAAAATATTTTAATCATCGTTTTAAAACTTCGTTTCTCAAAAAATATTATTCAGAACCTTTTTCTATAAAACCAAGGCTTATTTATGATAGCTTCTTTTTAGAATCTTCGGAGGCTAATTAGAATTTTCTTTTTTTTACATAATTTTGGAACTGGAATTTTTATACCAGAAATTCAAGGTAAGACAAGGGATCCTTCTTTCGAAACGCCTGCAGATAAATTGCTCAAGCGAAAGAAACGAGTTGAATTCCAAATCTAGAAAACCGAGAAGCAAGAGAAAAACAGATACAGATACAAAGATACTCAACGTGCGCACCTGTCGCCAGGTAAGAACGCAACCGGCAAACGTCTTAGTCAGCAAAGTAAAAGCAAAGCCAAGAAAAAAAAATGAAAAGGAAAAAACAACTCAAAGACAAAAGTCCAGAAAAATCACACAGAGACACGCGGCAAGAGCAGGTAGAAAAGAACAAATGGGAAAACAAACAAAGTGGGAAAAGTGGGAAAACATAGGAGACCCCAAATAAGAGAAGGAAGAAATACAGAATAAGAATCAGAATTCACCTGTCACAGATCTTAGCCTTCTTATTTCTCTCTCTTCTGAGCGGCTTTGATATTTGATCGTGAGTTTTTGGTTTCTTGAAACGCTACACTACATTGGGTCTATTTGTTCAGAGATGAATTTGGTTAATATAACAACCAACAAACTATTTTCAAAACATATTTATATTTATATATATTTATTTATATAGTTTTTATTGAATTTAAAATTTAAATAAGAAAATAAAATCAATAAAAATTGGAAAACAGTGTAAGAAACTGTTTGCCTAAATGGTTCTTTAAGCAGGACTCGATTTTAATGATGAATGAAATTAAATATGACTCGATTGTAATAAATGAATTTAAATAGGGCTTAAAATTCTATTTCAGTAAACAGTAAAGTCAAAATATTATTAAATTTTGAAATCTTTTCAGGGCTCGCATAGGGTATTATTACGATCGTTTCAAGATCTTCTTATTTCACAGCTTTTGTTCGGCCTTCCGCTCTTCTTCCCAGCGTGTGTGTGTGTGTGTTCCCGCCGCAATTTATTTTTAACCCTTGGGTAACTTTAATGGGCTTAAACTGGACGTTGTTGGTCGGTCGGCTCAAAATGAAAACACCACAAAGTACGCAGGGGAAAAACTTCACAAATTAGTCATTGTGATTAATGCTGCTGACGATGCTGTCTCTGTCTAGTTTCTAGACGAAACGTGTCCAAGTTGCACTGATTTATTTCGTGTGAGCTTTTTTCGAAAAAGATTATAAGGTGTCTGCTGGGAGGAGCGAAGGGGGAGACGGGGATTGGGGGATGCCTTGTGCAACTCTTGAAATGCCCCTCTGCATTTATCTAGATCACCGGACCGTAAACGGGGTGGCGAGGGGGCGGCTGGATCTTAGTGTTAAATGCATGTGTTTGGGTCAAGTTCAGCAATTTGGTTTGCTTTGGCTGGTTTTATGGATTTATTTGGTTTAAACATTAAACAATTTTCAGGCATTCAGGTTGTATATATTATCTATTATGTTATTTAACGAGTTTCTTCTTCAAAAATTACAACTGGATTAATTAGAACAATTACAATGTCTATTAAAAGAGTACTGGAAATTTTAGGAATAAAACTGTCTTATTTATTGGGAGTATAGTAGGGTTTAAAATAAATCTATATTTTTGCTTAACTTGATAATAAAATATTTTTTTTCTTCTAAACTAAAAGAAGTGCAGATCTTTTTCTCGAAATTGTTTTCAGTAAAATACTTAAAACCATTTTATTTTTTTGTTTAAGGCACCTTAAGGTAAACTTTTCCGCAATATTTTGAAGTCTTTTCCCAGTCCATTAACAAAATATTCACCATATTCAAGAGGTAGCTTTTACAGACTCCTTTGAAACCTTTATGAATGTGTTTGTTGCTTTTTTTTTTTTTGGTGGACCTTGCGACATGGCCTTCAAAATATGTACACATTGAGAAATTGCGAGGCCGCGCTCAGCTGAGAGCGAAAAACCACCCCCAAAAGGGGGTGGCTCATCCATCCACCTTTAGTCGAAAAGTCTAGGCAAAAACACCGAATTTCGACACACACGCAGCACAGCCTCCGGACTCTGAAGGAATTCGAATTCGTCAACCCCCAAAGAATGAAACAGGCCCAAAAATTGAAATTCACTGATTGAAAATGGGTCAAACGCACCTTTAGTGGGGAATTCCTTTGAATATTGCTGATGAGAACAGGATTTTTGTAGTTATTTTTAGTAATTCCTGTTTGTCCTGTTGTTCCTTTCAGCGGGTTTCCTTTAGCAGACGAAATCATCAATTCACCACAACCTTCTTCTCTTTCTCTGTAAATTTCCGGTCCTTTTTATTTTCTTATTTCTTAAATATGATTTATTTTTGTTTTTCAATATCTCCTTTTTTTGTGGTTTTCTATTTTCTTTTGAATTTTTGGGAAACTTGTGTCTAAATTTCCTCAACCTTTTGTTTTTGTTGTTATGGTTTTTTTTCTCTGTTTTTATTATTTGCAGACAGGTGCACTAACAACAAAAACAACACGCGCACACACTAACAATTTTTGCACACAGTCACACATGCACACACACACGCAAACAGAGGGACGCCGTGTGTGCTGGCTTTGAACTTCTTCTTTTCTTTCTTTCTCTTTGCTTATTTGGCTTTTCTGCCTTTTGCCCGCTGTTTTGCGCACACTATTCGTTGTATTTTGACATTGCTTTTATCTAATCTCGGTTCGGCGTTAAGATAATACTTAATAGCACTTTATCACTAATTGAATATTATTTGTATTTCTCCGCTACTTGTGCCTTCTCCCATTCTTCTTCTTCTTCTTCTTTGCAAACGCCGCACGCCGCCAAACACAAAACAAAGCAAAGCAAACACACTCACTCACACACACGCGCGCGAAACGACGATGAAGCGGAGCTATATAGCTATATCTGGAATATTTGAAACTGGAAAGGTTTTCAATTTGTGTCCCAGAGTACCCATTGGTACCGAACCACGCGCCAGAGTTTGTTTTTTTTCGACAACAATCATCCGCCGCGTTGTACCGAGTCGTCTGCTGCGAGGTGTTATTTTCAACTGAACAATCAGCTCAGAGCTAGTTCCAACTGAATAATCCGCTCTGAGCCAGGGCTACAAACTGAAACCAACCCTCCATTAGTGTTGAGAGTTTAACTTTTTTCAGCACAGACAGACATACATTCATGAAACTTAATATGGAATGGAAATAAAACTTTAAAATATTTGGGAAATATCGATTAGTTTTATTTATTCACTTTAAATTAAGGTATATTTTTTTATTACTTTTATAATCTTATATACATATATCTGCCATAGCAATGGAGATACAGATAAACGGTCCCCTTAACAGAGATATGTTTTCGGGGGCAAGTTAACAGACTGACTTTGCAAATAAAATTAACAATTACAGAGTTTTGCATGTAAAATTAATAGAATGAGGTAACATACTGTTGTCGGAGTTTTGGAGAAGCAAAGTGGAAAAGGAATCCGAAAGGGATCTCTCTCTCGAGCACGAGAGAGCGAGAACGCCGATCCTGTGATGCCAAGCCACCAACCTCCGTTACCTTAGCTTTTTTCACACTAGATCTAGCGATCAATTTTAAAGAAATGCTATTTTTGGAGCGAATATGGCTTAATTACAGCTTAAGTGAAATTAGAAAATTATAAAAAAAATATATTCTTGGTAATAGCGTGTTTTTTAGCCTTTCTTTTTCATATTTGACTAGCTTATTTTTATACAGAATCTAGCTTATACGGGTGGTCATAACCTGACAACACTGATACGAAGGTGTTGTTTCAGCTCAGCTTAGAGCCAGTTCCGGACGAGGGATGACTACGAACTTCAACCAACCCTGCAGCAGTGTTGAGAGTTTAGCTTATTTCAGGCAATGACAGACACATATGAAATTTTATAGAGAAAATATTTTATAGAAAATATTATATAATTTATTTAACAAATTTCTTTTATTAAAATAAATATAAATAATAAGACAATAATATTTAAAGTCAACATTACTTAAATAAATTGTTCTAATTCCGATGGCTTTTAACTTGAGGAGGGAAAAGGGGAAAGGTCAACCAACATTCGGTTAAGTTGTTTGGTTTTGTCCTTTGAAAAAATAGTTTTAAAATAATAATAATATACTCTATTAATATCGAAATTCCGTTACTCTTCCTTATATATTCATATTTTCATAAGATATATACCGCAATACTCTAAAAAAGGTATTATGTGTTAATATATTATAATATATATTTGACTACCGAATAAAGCTTTGTTCCCCGCTATATCTCACGGTTTCAGCAGCAAAATGCGAGATAATTTGTAAGCCAGCTGCTAGCGGAAAAAAGGGCTTATTATTTTTATATTCATCAATCATATTCTAGCACTAATTGCATTTGTGACACCAACGATTTGTTTTATTGAGAAAAACGGCTAATAATTTTTTCCGATGGCTAATAGAGTTACATATGATAATTCCGGATAAAACAATAAATATATATGATATATAACATTTGTTAATATATTCATAATATCCAATATGAATTTTTTTTCAATCTGGTACCAGTAAGAATATTAAAATAAAGAGATAAATAATAAAAAAACATTTTGTTTTGTTTTTATTTGTAATTTTTTCTTTCGCTCCCATTAAGTTGTTTTTTGAGCTTGGAAAAACAACCGTAAGAGACATGGACTAGTTTCGCTAATATTTATATTAACTAATTACTTAGCTATTGTAAAAAAATTTATTTAATAAATTTAAATAATAAAACTTTTTTAATATATAAAAAAATTACGCTGAATTACGGACGCCGCTAAAAAAACACGCTAAAAAACAAAATGAACTTCGAAAGAGCTTCGTTTATAAAATAAAAATGCCTTGCCGTTGCGCTCTTTATCCGGTTGAAAAGAAAAATGAAATGGAATAAATTGAAATTAAATTTAAAGTCAATCGTTTTTTTAAATTTTTTTGGGCTGCACTGGGTGCTGAAATTCGGAAAACTGGGCAGCACTGGATACAGAGCGACTTGGTGTGCCCAGATTTTTTACTTTAGCTATTTTTCCACTAAATCGAACTGTTTTATATCCTAAAGTAATACAGTTTTCGGAGTGAAAATGACGTTATAGTACCTCAAATGAGTTAAGAAAATAATATGATTAAAAATAGCTATTTTTACAGTTCTATATTTTTCCGCCAGTTTTAAAATGTTATTCTGCCTGGTCACTCTAAAATTGTGTCTCTCTTTATCGACAGAGGTGGCGCCCTCTACCGGTTTTTGCTGCCCCATTTTAGTTCTAAATTCAGCCGCTGGGGTAACAGGCTCAGAGAAATGTAACATACTTGTAGGGGCATGATAATCAGCGAACCAAATTCAAACAAGTAAAGGAACTTTTTATATTTGACAGTCTGTGAATATTTTTATGCTTAAATAAATATAATAATAACAAAATTGTGTTATTTAACCTCAAAAATCTATCTTCAGTTTAATATTTACCTTGTTTTTTTTTATCCTGACGAGAATCTTGTAGAATCATTCATTTCCAGTGAGAGTATCCTAACTTTGACTTTCATTGCAGCATGGAGCATAATAAAGAAAAAGAAAATGGTGTTCCGAAATAAAGATATTGCGCAGCCTTTATTGCTTTTTTTCCTGTATTTAATTAAATGTTTATTTGTAATTGTTATTTTTTACACCAGAAAAAAGTACACCATACCTTCACATTTGGGACGAAACAGCACATGTTTTCAGGACTTTGAATCCTTAAAATTCGATGCTTAAAAAATAAATTCCTTTTTAAAATAAAGAGCAAATATCTTTTGCATAACTTAGTTTAAGAGGTTAACAAAATTATAAAGATAGTGCTATAAATAAAGCATCTAAGGCCTTGCTATTGGCTGTACTTAAAGCGCTTAATAAAACCTTTTGCTGCAGCTTCTGATTGTGCTCCTCGGCGATAAAAAGTTAAAAAAAAAAAAAAAAAAAAATGGGCACGGGAGTCTGGGACAACTTTGCTTACGTATTTTGTTTTACAACATGTTTGTGTTTGCCTCCCTGATATCCCATATCCATCTCAGATAGATGCGTGCTAAATATAAAAGTATATTATACTCGCCGTATCCGATACTCTCCCGTATCTTTGACAACCGAATAGATTAAGAGATAAAACGAGGCCAAGTCAGAAAGGGCCGCGAAGGTGACTTATAAGCGCCACCAAACTGATCACTTTCGGTCCTCCGTTCTCCGAATTAGATATATTTGTAGTTTTCTGCTCCGTGCCGAGACAGTACAAATATTTTACTTTGCACTCACATGACACATGAGATGGAATCCCACTATCTTATCCGTTTGTCGCTGCCTCAACTAACACACAACAGAGCTATGAACTCCCCCGTTTTCAGGAAGCGCGGCTAATCAGTTAAGCTCCGTGCATAAAGGTTTTTATATTCCTAATGCGGAGGTTAGGCCGGTTCAGTGGGGCATAAATATGGCCGAGACACGGGGAGAAAAGTGGTGTAACAATGAAATGAAATAATAATTGTTGTCAGGCCATACATATCTGCTAATTAGAGGCCTCAGACAACACGTGCTTTGATCCCAATCAATCAATCGTTATGCCTTTGTAATTTCCCTATCAGTTAATGTGTTTTTTTATCGTTAAAATATTTTCAATGTTGGTCAGTTGAGTTCGGTATTAGCTTCGGTTCACAACGTTTGAAAAAATAATCAAATAGACTTTCTTCGGGGAAATGCATAAAACTTTTGAGATCTTAAGAAGATTTTTTGGCTGTTCCAAACCCTTTAAGAGTCCCAAGGCAGTTCATGGTGAAATTTTCGAGTGGAAAGGCGATTTTTGTACAGCTTTTGAATACGGCTGATAATGGTTAATGAGGAAATGTAAGCAGTTACTGAAACAATCTATAAGATATTTAGGTAGAAACCCAGTTTAAAAATATTTAAAAATATGTAAAGAGCGTAAAGAAAAATAACAACAAAACCACATTTACTAAGATATAGATTTTTCAGCTTAGTTTATAAACAAACGTAAGTTGTTATTTTTTTACTGCATCTTTTGCTACGCCTTATCGTATCTTTTTTAGGGGAGGGTAATATCTACACTGAACCTTGGCCTACCCAGCGATCTCTTTCGCCCAGATTTTCTCTCCAAGATTTCCCCGATCTCTCACTCTGCCTCTGCACAGATCTGTCAGTCACTTTAGCGGAGATCGCGACATTGTCGCACGTCAGCCGTCGCTCAGCTCAGGTTCCGTTGGCTTTTTTTATCTCCATTCAAGAAATACGGGAGACATTATCTCTCGGCGATCTTCTGTCGCATCAACAACAACAACAACAACGAGAAGAGCTCAAGATCTGTCACCAACACAGAGGAGCGCATCAATTTAAGTTAGAATCAGCATCATCATTATGATCATCGTGTGCTCTGAGATCTGCTGGATCTGGGGATCTGCTGGATCTGGGGATATGAGATCTGTGAGGAGGAGATATAGCCGAGGTTGAGGGGTTGATAAGAGATTTTCATTTTCCTTTAGCTCAGTCACAAAGCGAACGGCGACTGGGAAAGTTCAAGCGGCAAAAAGAAAATTAAACAAAATAAAAATAATAATCAAACGATGAAAAACCGCTGTAAATTTTTGGAATAACAAATTGTGTGCTTGTGTATGAGTGCCTAAAGTGGAGCAAAAGTGGCAAACCTTGAAAATTGTGAGGAAAACGGAAAATCTAATTGAATTTGAATACTAAAGAATGTGATTAAATTAAAAATCAAGTGTTTTGAGTATTTGAAATAAAAGGAAACTTGTATCAAATTGTGCATATATGCAAGTGAATTTAATATAATATATACAACAACAACAGCTTGCTTAGTCCGCCTTGATGATCACAAATTTCAATTGAATTTAATCAAAATCACAAGAAAAAGCCAGTCTCACACAAAAAAAACGAGAGAAATCGTAAAAAGCAAAATAAACTAGAGATTTAATTTTGAGTGCCTCGCAATGTGTTAGTCTCTCATTCTCTCTCTCTCTCTCTCTGTGTGTGTGGGTGTGACCGAGAAACTTAGATCGGTGACAATTTCCCGAACTTCAAAACAAATTCGCGTGTGTATTAGTGCCGGGAAAATGGGGAAAATGGTCAACGAGGAAATGGCCACGGAACCGATAAAAACTGAAAAGGTCGAGCTGTCGCGATTCGGAGAATTTTGCCAGCGACACGGCATCAATCCCAACCTGATAATGCTGAAAATAACCCTTTTCGTGATGTATGGCGGTGAGTAAATGCCTTAAATATGTAATTAGAAACCAATTAGAAATCGCTTCCATCAATGTTCTTCACCGAAAATAGGAAAACGTGATGAAAATTCAAGCTATTTACACAGCTGCAGACAGAGTTTTTCAGCTGCCTTCTTGATAAGTTTTATAGGGTTCATACATCACGCATACGACACGTTGTTTCCTTTGGGATTTGCTTAGTCAAAGAGAGAAAGTGGGATTTATGGCGAGGGGAGAGATAACTTCGGAGTAGATATCCTTGATTGATAAGGCTTTAACTGATTGCAAAGGCAATTAAACGCGTTGGTTGGTATTTGCTTAAATTTATTTTTAACTGTTTTTAAATCGTATTTTTTACGAACTAAAATGTGCATATTTTGCATTTCTTGGCTTGAAAATGAATAAAAAGAAGTAAAAGGCACAGGCTTTCTATCCTAGTTAAGGTTTTCTGATTAATTTCCTGCTTTAAAACTATTAATTGATTAAGAACTTAAACAGTGTAATTTTTATTGAATTATATGTAATATGTAAAAGTTCATATTTCAAAAAATTCTTTATTAAAAGCAGAGCTTGCTAAAATGCACTCTTAAAATATAATTTCTCAAGTTAATTTAAGATTTTTTTTTAATTCTCTGCCTTAAAACTATTTATTAATAGATTGAGAACTGAAACAATGTAATTCCTATTGGATAATATGTAATATTTGCAACTTCTTACCTCAAAATATCCTATATTGATAGCAGGGCTTGTTTTAGCACCTAACATATAAATTTTCAAGTATATATAGTATTTTTGATTAATTTCCTGCCATAAAACTATTTATTATTGAGAACTGAAACAATGTAATTCGAATCGATAGGAGAGTTTTCTAAAATGCAACCTAAAAATATACATTTTCAAGTACAGTTTTCTTTTTTCCATTTCGCAAGAAAACAAACACAAGCATATATATATGTACATATAGGCAATGCAGCATCTGGAAAATGTTGAGCAAAGTCCGAGAGACCGACTTGTGGTCTGGCAGTGAATCTGAATTCATTATCACACCCACCGAAATGTAGGGAACTCGGTGGCCTGGCCGGTCGGAAGTTATCAATTAGGCCGAGGGAAATATGTAACACATTTGTATAAATTCAGTTAGAGAATGCCATGGATGATGCACATTGAGCAGATTTTCCCAGCGTGTGGCAATTAAGCATTCATAAGGCCCCCCCATCCCTCTCATGTGTGTGTAGGCCTTTTGTAAATAAATCTAGCTTATGTGATTTAAGCTTGAGAATGGTTTACTTTGATTCGCCTCCATTTTCTGACCGTGCGCGCCATTTTCGTTTTTCTCTCTGGCGGTCAATGGCAAAAACATTTTCTGTATATATGTATGTGGCACACAACCAACCCAGAAATCCCCCTCACCCCCCTGGTCGCTCGTTGTCTTATGCCATTAAACTCAAATTGTCGCTAAAATGAGTATTAATGCGTTTTTTATTTGGCTCAAGTTGAGCCGAGGATTCTTTTTTTATTTTCGTTTTGGATTTTTTTTTTGGCAGTGCAAAGTTCACAATTTAACTTAATTAGCTTAGAAAACACGAACATACACATATTTTGTATGTAATTTAATAGTTATTTAATTAATTAAATTATGGTTAAAATATTTTTACATTTTTTTACTATTGTTTGCCTTTGATTGTACAATTGGTTGAATATATAATAATATTTAAATGAAAAATCTTGATTGAAAACATTAACGACAATAGCCGAAGATTCACATCCTCTAAGCTTTAAAAATTAAAAAGAATATTTTTCCTTCAGTTCTTTAAAGATATTTTTTGTTTTGTTAAAGTTTAAAAAGCATATTAATTTACATTTTCATCAAAATGGGAGAATATATGTGTTTCCAGAAGAGTATTCACCAGAAACATAATGCATATTTGCATATTATTATGAACGCATATAATAAACTTTAATTAGTCACTGAAATATGCCCTTTCATTGGCATCAGAATCCCTTGTGATTTAATTAATTGTGTTCAATTATTTGTTCAACATTGATTTCGTTTTCATCAATTTGTCTTTGTTCTTTTTTCTTCATTCTTGTATGAATTTCCCTTTTGATATTTCACTGCTTTTGAAACAATTTTGGCATGAAATTTAAATTTTATATACATTAAATGCATATCAACATTTTTCTAGCAATACTTTCTTTCTTCCTAACAAATACAACACTTATTATATTTTATTTATTATATAAATTTGAGATTATATATTATTTTCGGCAATTTATTTTCAGCTTTAATTTCAATTTTTTGTTCCAAATTTAATTATCAACCTATTTTTCGTTCATAGCTCATGGCAAAGTCCCATTGGCAATTCCCTATTCACCGGTCAATAAATTGCCAAAAATAAAATGAAAAAAGGTAGAAAAATGAATTGCAATTAATTCTGGCAGCACATTTCGCATCTGTCAGTGTCAGTTTATGAGTCTCTCACACACATGTCCGCTCAAAAATTCATAAATAAAGTGCAATATAGTTGCCGGTTGCGAGTCAAACAGATGCAAATTGCATAGATGGCATGGGCGTGTTACCAAAACTTTGTGCATACCTGAAAATATATACTCGACAAATGAAAAACGGAATAATTATTATTAAAGTGGAACTCGAAAAATATAATTTAAATGCGCAGAAATGAAATGAGAAAATAAAAGGCCAGTGATGGCAGGACATTTCGATATTTGTAGGTGTTTCATAAAAAGGCTAACAGGGACTTGATTATATTACGAATTCTGTTAATGTTTTAATAGTTAAATAGAATTAAAAAATTTAGAGATCGTAGGAAGATTTTCTCAGCTAATTTACCAGATTTAGATCTCAAAATATATCCGTTTCGATTGCAAATCAATTTTTCCCATCCCATATTGAATGTGATATTTTTGTATATTCACTATTTTATTTGGAATTCTTAATTTCGATTCACATCTCCAGCTGAGAGCCATTAATTACGAATGACAACGTGGCAGGAACAGATCCCAACTGAACGGAAACTGAGTGGAAACTTTTGCAGGGCCAGTTGAGAGAATTCGAGCGAACATGAATGGCCGCCAAGCCAAACAACCCTGACATGCTTGCGTTTCCGTTTCCGGCCGCGCGAACGAACCAAGGCACGGAGGAGATGGAGATGGCGGAGCAATTAATTGTTATTGCATTGAGCAAACACAAACGGAGGCAGGCGCACACACACACGGAACGATGTCGAGCATATTATTGTTAATTATCTGAGGCGATGCAGGAGCTGTAAAAACCGAATTCAAGCCGCCATTTTCCCGGGGCCGAGTGTTAACTGCACTTTAACAAACGAATTTCATTCAGGACACGCACTTTACCCCGCCCGCCACGCACACACACACACCGGCTTACGTGTCCTGGATCCTTCGGTGTGTTTGCATTTAAATTGGTCAAGGCTGTGGAAAAATCGGTGGCAGGGTGGCAGGGTGGTAAATTTTTCGTAGGGAACGTGACTCATGACTGCTTCACACCGTTTCCGTTTCGCCCAATTTGTTGCCATCATTTTCCGACGATTCCCTCGTTTCTCTCTCCTTTTTTTTTTTTTTGCCACTGCAGCCACGTGACGCGTGCTTGGTGCGTTAATGTCCATAAATTATTAAAATGCAAGACGATTATCTGCGGCGCCCATTTTCGATTTCGGTTTTGACACATCCCCTCCAAAGTAGTTTAAACGAATTTTGAATATATTTGAAGTAAGAGAAATGATTTAGGTAAATTTTCCCTTTTTGTTGGTTTTATTTTTGGGGGATTTCAATACGTGGTCATTAATTTTATGAGTTTACTTTGTAAAAATGTTTTTATTAATACTTGTGTAGGAATTATTATAGTTAAGGTAGAAAAATGTATAAGCCTGTGGCAATTTTATTATTAAGTAAAAAATTAAACATTAATAATTCCTCTAAATATTTTTCAATGTAAAAATTAAATTTATCATTTTCGTTTATATTTTATATAAGTGCTTTGACTTGCTAAATAAATAATTTTCTTATGTTTGCATTATGCTCCTTAATTAAACATCTAATTAAGATAAAAGCTTATGTCTACAGGTGTACAAAAACCAAATACTGCTCATGTTGCTGCTCAAAAGTAACTAAAATGTAGTCAGTTTAATGTGAAAGCCAATCAATCATTGAGAAAGACATCTCCATCCATCAATTTGGTTAGCTTTGTCTTTCCCTTTTCCATTTTCCTTGATTGGTGAAAATTTTTAATTTCCCTCCTTTCACCATTATTTCATTTTGGGTAATTTCCCTTCTCTCACATTTCCGGCAGTTAATTAGGTTCTACTCCTCTTCGATTCTTAATAATTCTCGCAATAATCCATATTTCTTTGTGTCTTGCAGCGACCTCCTCCCTCTTGCCCTACCTGACGATCCACATGCAGTCGATTGGACTCACGGTGGAGGAGATTGCAATTATCTACCTGGCCCTGCCCTTCACCACATTCCTAAGCCCGCCCATCACAGGTGAGTAACTGCCAGGGGGCGTCGTTGGGTGTAAGTGTTTTTAATGCATCTTAATTAGCGCTTTACTGCGTTTTGATTTTAATTAAAAGTTTTGCCTTGTTTGATTATTTGGTTGAGAGAACAAGAGCAAGAACCAGAAATTAGAAATAAATAATTAATTAAGCGAAATTCGGGAACGAAAGTTATTCATTTTCATTATTATATTATATTACTATATTTTATTATTATATTATATTGTTATATTCTATTTTAATTTTTTTTTTATCTGTGTGTAGATTAACTCAAATTCCTAAATTCTGTAGGGAAATTTAAATTTTATATATTTTTCTATATTAATTTAAATTTTTACGCAATAATTCAAAGAAAATGCGGCACAAAAAACAGGTTCTAAGCGAAATAATTCATTGAGATACTTATTAATGTTCTAATATTGCAAAGTCAAGATTTTGAAATGTTATTAATTAAAGTATGTGTTTATTATTATATTTTTTAAATAACTTATTCAATATTTAATATTAAAAAATTAAATTTAAATTAATTTTCTAACTTTTGCTATTTTAAAACATTTCCTTTTCTTTTTATTAGTTGGAAAATAAATGGAAAAAGTTAGATATTCCCTTTAGATTTCACCCATAAAAACTGTCACAAAAATAACTAAAATAACAATTTATTTATGAAACCATCGGTTTTTGGGCGTCGCGTCCATAAATTAATGCAAACCAAACTGGAATACATTTGATTTTATTTTTATTCTGCGCTCTCACTCTTTGTGAAATTTACATGCACTTTTTTTTCGGGGCCAAGCACTTTTCCGGACGAGTGCGAATAATTTAATTCACTAGCAGTTTTAAATGACAATTAAACAAAGTTCTTGTTGTTCGCCTTTGACTGCCTGTATGTGAAGTGCCCCCATCCTGCGGTCGTGTCCTGTTCCTTTTGTGCCACTGTTTTTTTTATGCATTCTTATTATTTGCTTTTGCATTTTTAAAATGCATTTGCGGTATGGAATGTCGGCGACAGCGAAGGTTTTTAAACATTTTTATGTGGATACACTCGCTGCGGATAAATGTTGAAAAGGATGCACACACGGACACAAAAGGACGAAGAGCCGGCCATTGGGAGCGTCGGGGTTGTGAAAAGTGCATAAAGCTGGTCAAATTGTCGGACATAAAAGCTCGGAGCAAAAAAAAAAAAGAGAAATATATATATAAAATGTGAGCTAAGTGAAAATGCCCTCGTAAAGTTGCGACATCAAAATTTTCGATCAGCCAACTTGCCTTATAATCATGCTTGATAGTCCCATATAATGGGAATTGAAAACTTCAAGTGCCGAAAGGCAATAAAATCGAAATGTCTTTAAAATACGAGAGAAATGAAGGAGAATTCTGTTTGCAATTGTAGAAAACTGTTTAAAATAATAATGGATTAAAATGAAAACACAAGCAATATCGATTTAAATGAAGCAAATAATAAGTAAATCTAGACCTAGAAAGACTCCTTTTTAAGGCAACTTTAGCTCTCTTGAAAGCCTAGAAAATTACACAAAAATCCAACCTTAACTTCATTCAAGATGTAAGGCAATCAATCACAATTTTTTGCCATATAAAAAGACAACTTATTTGATGTCTACACGCTGCTCACAACCATGGCTGCATTTGCCAAAACATCTTGCTGCAATTTTGCTTACATTTTCGACAGATTCAGTCAATTCTTATTTTATTTATTTTCTTTTTCTTTTTTTTTTTTGGTTCTGAAGGTTTTCTCGTTGACAAATTTGGCAAATACAAACCGGTCGTTGTGATGAGTCTACTGCTGAATGCGATTTTCCATCACTCGCTGCTCTTTATACCGCAGCAGGAGATACCGGGCGTGGTGCCATCGGCATTTGTCCTGAGACATGCAGACAGCGGGGATATCGAGGTGAGTTTTACATATGAAAATAACTTTAAAAAATTGTCAAATACCTTTTAGAAAAAATTAATTCAATTTTGTTTATTTTGTATATTTTTTAAAACATTTTAAAGTTAGTTTTCGCTGTGGATACTTTCACGGATGATGAAAACTTGCACCTTGCAATCGATTAAAGCATTCTAAGTTGAATGCAATCTGGTTGAATGTTTGTCGAAGAGACTGTAATCTGCTTAGGGGACTGTGGTTGAGGTGCGTGGAGCAAATATCTTGAGACGCTTGTTTAGTTAAGAGCTAAAAATGATGTGGCTGCGGTTAGCCAACCTCTTAAACCCCACCCCGAACATCCCAAACCACCTCACATTCACTTTACGTACTCTGGTGAAAGTTTCCGGATGCATTATTCCCCAAGCTCCTGGAAAGCAGCTGTTGCTCTTGTGCAGTTTTAATGCGCTTACTCCCCACGTCACCCACATTGATGTCCTCCTGACAGCACCCTTTCGCCCCTTGATGACTTTAACATTTGTGAGGCAAGTTAAGAGATAGTTACAGTTCAGTTTTAGGTCTCTGACTGTCAATTAATCGCAAGTTTTGAAATACCTTTGCTATAGTGCATCAGTTCTGCAACAAATTTCATTTGAAAACTTCTAATTTGAAGTCAAATTATGCACGGAACGTGTTTGGCTTGCTTGCATTTCATAGTAATATTTTTATTTTGACCTTTTCACAATGAATGAGGGATCATCTACATGAAAGCGATCTACAGGTTACAAGTTATTTTTATACAATTTTTCTATACATAAAATCTTCTAGTAGTGGTTGTAGTTCGTTTTCTTCTCGGTTTCTTATTCTTTTTAATTTTTTTAGTCGTAGTTGCTTTACTTTCATAGTCAGGTGTGTCAGGCCAGGTCGCTTTTGTTGATTTTGGCCATCGTGTAGTGGTAGTATCTTTTTTAGTACATCTTGCAAAGTTTGCATTTACAATTCTTTGCTTTTCATCATTGGACCGATTTTTGGCCTTGTAGAGAGCATTTCTTCTGTCTAGATATTCGTTAACACATACTTGTGATAGTCTTCTATCAGGCAGCAGGCTATCGATATCGTCAATGCGGATAGTTATTTTCTCATCCAACTGCAAACGTTTTCTATCGTATTCTTCGAACTCGCGAAGTAACTTAGCCTTCTCCTTGTCAGTGCCATTTTCATAGATGTTTTCGAGCCTTTCAATCCATTTCGATAATTCTGGGTTATTCTTGCCGTACAACTTGTAGTTGTTAATAGTAGATCTTAGTTTCTGGTCCTGTGCCTTGACCAAGGCTTTCAAAATAAATTAAAGAAGCGACTCTTTAATAGTTTGTTTTTTTTTTTTGAGAATTATTGATTTAAGTACTCACACAAAAGGAATAGTAGCAGAAGAATCCTCATCTTGGTACATGAACTCCTTGGGACTGACACTGATACCATTCGGATGTGGAATTTATTCAAATTCTACCAGAAGGTAAAACGAATGAGTTTGGCAAGCGTATTACCAATCAGACTCGGTTACCTAAGTTAATTAATTCGTTCAATCCGACTACCTTTAACATTTAACAAATCAAATTTTATGTCCAAATATATTAGAAAACACGCTTATTATTTCATTGCTGATACTTTTTAAGCCTTTATTGAATCTTTTTTCTTTACAATTCACAAAATATTCTACACATCTACAGAATAAAGTGATTATCCTTGCATTCGATTTTTATTTCGAAAATATGTTTATATAATTGCGATACGCATTACTCCCACCACCAGGACGGCCAATATGTCTCAGGTGCAGAAGTAGGTTGATAGCGATGTACATATACTGTTGTAGCTCGTGGTGGTGGTGGTGGTGGTGGGGTTGGATCTTGTCTATAACACTTTACAGAGTTCTCCTTTAAAACCCTCTCCTTATCTTTATTGGAAACCTTAAAGGCTCTTCTAAGACGACTCATTTGGGCTTGGTAATCCGTAACACAGATCTGTGACAGATGTCTGTTGGGCATTAGGCTCTCGATATCGTTTATGCGGTCAGATATTTTGTCCTCCAAATATTGACGTTTTGAATCGTAGCTTAGGAAGTCGTTAAGTACTTTCTGTTTTTCAGCTTTGTTACCCTTTGGTTTTATACTAGCGTAGTGGGCCTTCTCCACCAATTGGGATAGTTCACTGTTACCTAAAGACAGGAACCTGTATTTCTCAACAATATCCTTTAGTCTCATTGTTATAAAATCCTCTGCATTGACCATGGCTTATAAAATATATAATAAAGAAGGGACATTTGTTAATTTTAGTTGCAAAATTATTGGTTTATGAACTTACTCAGAAGGAATAGTAGCAGGAGAACCTTCATTGTTTTTTCATGAGTTCTTTGTGACTGAAAATAAATCAAATCTAATGTGGAATTTATATAGGTTCGAGCAGAAAGTAAAACGAAAGAATTAGGTAAGGATATTACCAATCAGTCTCGGTCACCAAAGGTAATTAATTAGCTACATTCGGGTACCTTTACCAGTTTATATTTAAGTTAATATCAATATTCATATATTTAAAAATAAGTGGAATTTTTCCTGAACTTCTTAGCTAAAGATCTCAAAAACATTTGTCTTTTGTTCAAACTAATTAGTAAATGGCTTCTGAAAGTTTGCACAAAATTGGTCTAGCGGTTCTTCACTTATTATATTTTTTGTAAAGAATGATATTTAAATGAATTTGTCTTGTTACCTTTGCTATAATTATTATTTGTTATTAATAATAATAATTAATTGTGAGTCTTGAATTATTAAATGTATATGTACATTTTTATGCACATTTCCTTTTATATGAAAAAAAATGCCACGACATAGACAAACAAATATAGGTTGGCGAACGCGTAATCTGGCATTACGAAGACGATCACAGACTGCATATGAAGGTAATGCACAAAATAGATCTGTTGATCTTGTACCTGTACTGATTCTTTTACGGCGATCACGAAAACGTCCTGCTGTTTTGGCTGAAACGATGCTTCCTGCTTTCACTTAAAACAGTAAGATTGATTATAGAATTTACGGATACATTGGAATTCGCAACCTTAAGTGATACGCCAAATGTTAAGTTGCGAGTCGCTGGACCCATTAGCCAGTGCTTGTTAAATTATATAAAGTTTAGTATTTAATAATTATAAACTCCACCCGAACCGTTGTATTCAATCATTTTTGGGAGCGTTTTTTGAGTCATATTCAAAAATACAATTCGGCATTTCAAGTGACTTATTTTGGTGCTACTAAAATTATAACAAATCCATTTTATGTCGACATTTAAGGTAAATATTTACACAGGATTCTCTCATGTTAATATCATAAGGTGTTCAATTCCACATCAAATTTGATACATATTACAGATAAAGGAACATTAATAATAAGACTTTTTTTTTCCAACCGCACACGTATTTATACCGAGCACAGTCAATGCTCTCGA
This sequence comes from Drosophila punjabiensis, assembly GCA_008042585.1. NCBI lineage: Eukaryota > Metazoa > Arthropoda > Insecta > Diptera > Drosophilidae > Drosophila > Drosophila punjabiensis. The sequence goes on from VNJR01006436.1 coordinate 177,253, forward strand.
GCAGTTAATAATCCTTAAAAAACTTTAACTATAACGTATGCATATTGGGCTTAACATACTAATATAATAAAAAATAAAAGATTTTAAATTTCTGTGTGTTCGTTGGATTTATTTCCGTGCGAATCAGGGACGGGCCGCTAGTATATTATAAACACGTATATTATTTGATTGCTGAAATAAGTGATCCTTGCATTCGATTTTTATTTCACCACCAAAACAGACACCAATAATCCAAGGTATACGAAGGACTAGGACTGGGACTGGGCGAAACGTAGCGTGTCGTCTCTTTCTCTCTATGATCACTGTTGGCGGTGGTGTTGGATCTCTTTCATTACACGTGTCAGAGTTTTGCTTTACAATCCTCTCCTTTTCGCTATTGGCCAGCTTAAAAGCTTTCTGAAGACGAATGATTTGGGCTTGGTAAGTTATAATACAGGTCTGTGATAGATATTTGTTGGGCAGCAGGCTCTCGATATCGTTTATGCGCTCAGTTAGTTGGCCTTGCCAATATACACGTTTTGAGTCGTAGTTTAGGAACTCGTCAAGTTGTTTCTGTTTCCCCTCTTTATTGCCTGGTTTTCGAGCAACATTGTGGACCCTTTCAACCGCCATGGAAAACTGAGTGTTACCTACGGCCATCACCTTGTAGTTTTCCACAATCTCCTTTAGTCTCCGTGTTACAAATTCTTTTGCATTGCCCATGGCTTATAAAATATTTTAAAGAAACTTTAGTTGCTATATTATTGGGTGCTATATTTATGTACTTACTCAGAAAGAGCAGGAGCAGGGGTACCTTCATTGTTTTTCCATGAGCGCTTGGGACGGAAAATAAAAGCATTCGGATGTGGAATTCATAAAAGTTCGAACTGAGAGTAAATCGAATTTATTTGGTACGCATATTACCAATCGGACTCGGACACCTTAATTCATTTACTAAGTACACTTTCGTACTCTGTACATCTAATATTAAAATGCATATCACATTCTTATACAAAAATACGCATTGTTTTCTTGTTAGAAATCTTAAGTTTTGTCTGTTTAAAAGACAGCTTCGGCAAGGATACATTTTGGCAGTAACTTTATCACTGCCAGTCAGGAAATTTTCAATGGCAATTGTTATGTGCGAGTTGCCAAAAATCTTCGGCATCCTCCTGGCCACTCGGTGCTGCCTTTAAGTCCCTCTCCCTCCACTTTTCGCACAATGCTCTCACTTCAGTCACGGCATGTCTCTATTTGGCGGAGAGTCGCGGCGGACGAGAAGTGTTGCGGAGCAGAAGAAAACTACATAAAAGCCGGCATTTATACGACGGCAATGGCGAGCAACAACAACAATGGCAACATAATGTTGTCACATGCAACACGCCAGCACGCACACCAGCAGCACACTCTCTCTTCTGCAGTATCTGTGTGCGCGTGTGTATCTAATGCGTGGCACGTTTCGCGATTCAGTAACTTCGTGTCGATTTCTGGGCTCCCAGCAGCTTGCCACATGCTGCCGCACACACAATCGCACACCGAACGCATACACAGTGTCAATACACACACACAGGCAGCCAGGATGGGTAAATATTACGTATACGCAGGGAGTAGCAGACTTTCGTGAGGATTAACTCAATCCTGGAGAAAATTCAAACATTATATAGAGTAAATATGTTTTGTACCTATATAAAATTGTGTTATATTTTTAATACTAATAATTCTTTGAAAATCAAAAGTGTTTTTTACTCGGAAAAAAATGTTATATAGCGAGGGTCAATAACCAGATAATAAGTATAAACGGAACTAATTTCTTAAGTCTTATTTGTTTTTCTAAAAAACAAAAACAAATCTCTTCAATAGTAAATTCCAATTCTTCGAGCTCATCTGTTCTTGTCATCCTGCGAATGCAGCAGCTGAAAGTGTCCTTTCAGTTTCGCATTTTTTTATACTATTTTTTTTTTGCTGCCACTGCTTGAGGTCTGACTCTGGTTGTATCTGCATTTGTGCATAAATTTGCGTCATGTAAAATCATCGAAATAAAGCAAATAACTGTCATGATATCGGAGAGGGGGTCGCCGGGGCTCAGAAATGTATTTGCTGTGCCAGTATTTCAGTGATTTCCCTCAGCGTTTTCTTTTTATTGATATCGATACACATGTGAATATATACGTACGTACGTTTTATGCTTATGATCATATCAATGCAAACGACTCTGGCTCTGACTTGGGGTTGGGCTGCCGGTTATTGCGTGTCCTTTGGGTGCCATGCCCTGTGTCCTCTAAGCCGGTCAGATGTGGCATAACAAATTTGAGTACATGCTTTATGGCTGCCAGGAAGAGATTTCGGTTATAAATATGTAGTACATATGTACAAGGTGTTCCACCAGAGTTCACCTCCGTTCAGTTCCCTTCGGAATTGCATTCTTTATGGAGTCAGAGACGGGACTCACACCTTTTGGCAATGGCATTTGGACAGAAGTCGCTCTTGAGCATTGCCAGCAAATTGCAGCTGTCGAAGGACTGCAAGGACTCCAGGGACTGCAAGGACTACAAGAGTTTTACATAAATCGAATTATGGACCGGGGGAAGCATCTGCATGGCAGGGATACTCTGGCGAAACGAAGCCAAAGGGCCCTCTTGCGATTGAGAGCAGGATGCTAAGGCTAAACAAATTCCATTGGTAAATGGTAAATGGAAAATGGAAAATAGAAAATGACAGAAGCAGCAGCCGAAGCGCTCTTGACAGCCAACAAGCGAACGGAACGCATTAGAAACAGCTCACCGAAACCAACTGCATGATTTTCCTGCGACCATGGCAAATTCGGGGCCGCCTCCCCTCTCTACAGCTTTACAACAACAAACTTCCCTTTAAGCGGGGGGCGGAAAATCCAAAAAAAAAAAAAAAAAAAAACAAGGAAACAAAATCTACTTAAATGCGAGTGCACATCGGGTTTACAAGCACTAACAAAAAAGAAATCCTGTTAAGGTAAAACAAGACATGCACTTATTCAAATGCAGGAGATTGAAAATAATATAATTTTGGTTTCCTAAGCTAAAGAAAATTAAATTTAAAACTAATATCGAAGCTCAATAGCAAAAAAGAAGCTATTAGTTGCCTGGCTTTGTGTATTTAATAACATTTTTGGGTGAACTAAAGAGTAAAATAAGCATTCTGATTTTGTTATAAATGAATAGAGCTTTCTTAAATATTTAAAAATAATAAATTCACACTTTTATATTATCTATCTTTATATACTTTAACTTTACATTTTTTTTTATTAAAATAATCAGTAAATCAGTTAAAATAGTTTGATTTATTTCACAAAAATTGTCATTATCCTTGGAATTTTCGGGACATATTGAAAGATTTTTGGGCGAGTGCGAGTGTAAGTGTTTCGGTCGCCTTGCATGTGTATCACGTACATTTATCTTAGTGTCGTTTTGCCAGCACTTAAGCCGCACTAAAACACCCACACACTCGCACACACTCTTACACACTCGCACACACTCTCACACACTCTCACACACTCGCACACACTCGCACACACTCTCACACACATTCGTGCCCACATTAAAATCTTTCTTGTGCTCACACTCGAGCCATTGCCGTTAGTCGTAATGAAACGCAATGGAACTGTTATTTTGGAGAAGGCCCTGTAGTGGTGGTGGCGCCTGGCCCTTGGCCAAAAAAAGCCCCCAGCTTTTGCCTCATTTCACGAATGTATCTCACAGATACGCACAGGCAATGCCCTCGAAAACTCCACCAACGCACACCACACACCACACACCACTCAGCATTCGGCACTTGGCACGGGCGTATATTGAATTTGTATTTATGATGTGCCCATAAAATACAATAACACCATTAAAATAGCTGCAGCAAACAGGGCAAGAACTGAAAACCACAAAACCGAACAGGGAATACTCTGGGAAAATAGTTATAGCATTTCTTTATATTCTAGAAATATGGATTTATTGAAAATCTATTACGATTCTCTGAATAAAATATAATAAAACATAAATATGTAGAGTATATGTGAATATATCTATAGCATTACTTTATATTCTAGAATTATGGGTTTATTCAATATCTATTAATATTCTCTACATGAAATATATTTGTATACATATATATACATATTATTAAATATTTTCTCAAGATTGTATAAACAATATTTAAAGAAGAAAGAAAGTAATATACAACTAAGTTTTAAATTTAAAGCAAATATATATTGCTACTTTTTAAAAATCCCATTATTAGCCTTGAGAAAAGTTATTTTTAGTATTATCTAAATATCCTTATATAAATATTTTTCTTATTTTTATTAAATATATTTCAAACTGCATCTTTTGATTCCATTTACCCCTTGGTAAAGGTAGCTTCTCGCCATAAGTGCCTGAAAACGCATCTTATGGCTACATTTGTGTTCGGTCCGCACGTTCGCCGGACGTCTCCATTCTTGGAGCCATGTAACCATGTAGCATGTCCTGCGTCTCGTTACAGCGGCCATGTCCTGTTGCTTGCGGTTTACTATTTTATGCCATTATAGAGCCCCGTTCTGTTTGCCGTTTGGCATAAATTTATTTGGCATCGACGACGACGACGACGTCGAACGGAAATTACCATTTTATTATTGCAGGCATTCGCTCGATACTCCCGCCCAATCAGGCCCATGCAACCCTTGGATGAGCCTTATTGAATTCACATTAAAATTGGTAACGGATATATGCAGAAACACGAACACATAGCCGCAGGCAAATCACTGAGAGAAGCGAATGAAATAATAACTCATATAAGCTGTAATATGGTCAATATACTTGAAAAAGTATCAGAAACTCTTAAAAATGTAATAACATAATTACAAAAAACACTTCAAATTTGCCCTTTGAATTATTTATTGGCTTCGTTTGTTTTTTGGAATGTATCGTAGATTTTGCATTTTTGTATAAAAGTACATCAATATGTGATATAAAAAGAATTAAAAGTGTAGACAGCAGTGCGACAACCTTGTTATTTTTTTCTCAGTGTAGCTGGCGTTAATCCATAAAATCCCAGAGATATTTATTTTTGTTGGTGTTATTATGGCCAAGGGCTTAAGTTCATATACGAGGCTTATGATGAGTTAAGTGCCACTTTTGCCTGGATTTCAATGGGCAATCTGAGGGGAGCTTACGGACCGGGTTTGAGAGTGGCCTCGTTGTCCACCTCCAAGGCAGCATGGGTTGAGTCGCCATCGGAACTGGTATCCTCTCCTCCTATACCCAGCTCCACGTCATCCTCTTCATCCTCCTGCGCAACCAGATCTGGCTCCTCGTCTTCATCGGTTTCGTCCATTTCTTCGATTTCTTCGGGTACCGAGTCCAATGTGGTGTCTGCATCATCGATAAGCTTTCCAGCTGGATAGAACATATCCTCGAGCAGCATACGCCACTCATTCAAACATATTTCAAACTCGCGGCCCTTTTTCCTAGATTCTTTCCTTACAAAATCTGTGATTTCTGTTCCCGGCAGAAGGCAATGTTTGCCTCCTGGGCCAAAGTCTTTTGTGCCACTTGAAACATCGTAGATCACATCGTTGAGGGCTAAAAGGTACGTTTTATCGGCTCGATTGGAATTATATTTGGCCAGCTGCTGTCGAGTGAGTTGCAGCCCCTTCAGGGGAACCGGTTGCTTCATATGGCCCTCGTTCTTGTAGTCCTCGTCGTCATAAGTCACATGGCGGCGCCTTGTCTTGGTATATGCCACATAAGCCATAACGCCACAGATCACAAGGATGGCGGCGGGTGAAGTGGCCAGATCGCGCAGCTGATTGATCCAGTTTCGAATGGGAAGCGAGGACATTGCAACGGCTCACAACTTCCTTCTCCGATTTTGCTAAAGGTTTTAAAAAAATGATTACTTTCGACTTGACCGGAAACTGAGAACTAAGTTGAGGAGGTAAAATCAGAGGGAACGTAGAGTAAAGGCCTACTTTAAACATCAAGTAATGTTCCCCCAAATATTTAGTTTAGAGCCAACTTTGATTTACAACAATTCCATGACAATAAATAATCCAATTCGAAACCAAATCGAATCACTGAAGCTCACTATTGGCTCAAGCAATCGATGTAAGGACTGTGAAGCCTTTGTGGAACCTGCCTTCTGCTTGCACAAATCCTTTACTTCATTCCTAATCTGCAATACATTCTTTTGTCTTATTTTTATTCCCCTTTTTTTCTGGTTTTTTTGTGTTGTACTTTTCCCTCTTAGGTCTGGTGGTCTCCATGTCCAAGCCGGGAATGTCCAGAGGAGCCGGAGCTGGAATTGGCCGTGCATCAGTGCGTTGACTATTGTTTGATGCAGGAGCAAGTTAATCCTCAGCTCTACACGAACACCCCGGCATACGATGTCCGTCCACCGGCCACCACCCAGAGATCCCAGCTAACGAGTACGACCACAGCGAGTACGACGACCACTGCTAGTGGAGTAGCGGTGGCCACAATGGAACCCTTGGCCGAGTCGAGCTCATCGCCATCCCCGCTAACCACATCGACCACCTCATCGCCGGCGTCATCATTGCCAGCGTTATTCGCAACGCAAACGAGGAGCAGATACCAAGAAGTACTTAATATGCCATCGACCATGTTCCCGCCAATGTCCCAGCTGAAGGAGCCAGGGATGGGCCAGGAGATGGCATCGTCAGCCGAACTGTCCGCCATGTCCATGCAGGGATTGAATTGTAAGTGACGTGATGAACCCTTCCACAGCAGAGTTCCTCTCATTCCGAACGCTGGCTGACCACAGACAGCGTTATTATCAGCGTTAGTTGGATGCACTGTTAAAAAATATTAGATATTTTTATGCAATTTATTTATTAAATTAAATTATTTTTCCTTTTTTTTTTTTTTGAAAAATTAATATTACAAAGAAGAATACAAATTTTACTTAAAGCTTGGTAATTAAGACTCAAATAATTATATGACAGGGGTTTTATTTATTTTTTTAAAACATTTAAAACTTTGGGTTTAACTTTAATCTATTAAAAAATATGATGTTTGGGCTTTAATTTTTTCTTCAAATTTTGTAACCTTTTCGAAAAGTTACATTAATTATTACAATGGAAAAAGAACCATTTTCTTAAAGCTTGAAATTTAGATGCACATAATCATGTAATAAATGTGTTAAATTTCTTTTTTAATACAAGTAGAACATTAGGCTCAACTTTAAATTATTAATGAATATTAAAGGCAATATTATATTTGGGACTTAGCTCATTAAATTAAATTGAATTATACATTTTGTAGCCCTTTAGAGAAGTTATATTATTTTTTACAATTAAGAAAGAACCATTTACTTAAAGCTTTGGAAGTTAGACTCACATTATTATATATTAAAGGGGCTTAATTTATTTTTTAATACAACTAAATTATTAGGTGTAATTTTAAATTATAAAATAGTATTAAATGCAATATAATTTTTGGGTCTTAGCTCTTTTAATTACACATTTTCTAACCTTTAAACTAAAGAATGCTTCTTAAAAATACTATAAATATAATTTAAATAATTTTAATACAAAACCTTTTCACTCCTTAAGTTTATAAAAACAAATTCTCCTAAAATTCCTTACTTTTCCAAACTAACAAAATTATAATCTCTTACATTTAGTGCCCAAGAAACCTTGTTCAGTGAGGGAAAAAGTCTCTTAAAATAATTTATTGAAGTGCACCCACTGCAAGTTGCTTCTAGTTGGTGCCTTTGTTCTCAACTCGGTTTACTTGTTGACGACTTGCAATACCCTGCCAGCATGTCCTCTTCTCCAACCCCAACCATTTATTGGTGTCCACATCCTTCGACCGTGTCCGTGTCCGTGTCCGTGTCCGTATCCGTGTCCGTGTCCGTGTCTGTGTTCTTCTCCCATCCGTGTGTGTTTTACTTTTATTAGTTTGTTTTTCCGTCTTTTGTGAGCTGCTACCAGGGGCAGGGGAACATGGAAGCACAAGCCGAGAACAACTTGCACCATAAAAGCCAAAGACCGACTCGACTCGACTCTCTCTATGAAACTAAAAAAACAAAAAATAAGTATAACTCAACCTGAGCGAGTGCGTGTGGTGCGGTGGCTGGTGGTTGTCATTAAAGCCTGACGTTTTGTGTGGAGCCAAAGTTTACGGGGAAACTTTTTTCCAATTCCCAGGGAAAAAACTTCACAAAGGCGTTTTTATTCCACATTATTAAAAGTGGGCGTCAAGTTGGGAAAATATTCTGGGGAGTAAAAGGAAAATATATTTCCCATGTAGATGGAAAGGCGAGTGCTTTTGCAGGGATAATAACTTAAGTAAACAGCTGGGCTTAGAAAAGTCAGATTGCTAAAGATAATTTTTTCATAAATTTAATATAAATGATACTTGTAGAATATTTTTGATTAATATAAATATAAAAACTAAGAAGAATATATTAGTTTATTTGATAATTATTTTAGATATCATTGAGAACATCAAATTTTTCATTATAATTTATTCGTAAGACAGACTCTTAAATTTCTTAAATATTTAATATTTCATTTATCAAACTTCCCTCTAACAATCAATCAATCTTAAACACATTTCTATCCAGTACCTAAACTTGCTCCATTTGTTCCCCAGGAGAGCATAGCCATAGTCATTCCCCTAATCCCTAAAACACGAAACCTAAATCATGTCCTAATCATAAGTCATGTGTACATCAGATGTTGGCCAAACTTCTCCCTTGCCGCACTTCACTGGCACAGAACTCCGAAGAGTCGGAAAGTTTGCTAATGTCCTGGCCAGAAATTTCCACAATGTGGGAATTCCCGAAAAAGGAGCTCGACGCCAGCAGCACCAGGAGCAGGAGCAGGAAAAGCAGCAGCAGACAAAAGTGCATAACTAACTAAACATGATGGCATTACACTCGGCTGTACTCTTGACACTTGGCACAATTGGAAATTGGTCATGCATGGCCGGCACAGGACATCAGGGCCCGGGACACAACAGGACACAACTCAGAATCAGAATCAGAATTAGACTGCGACTCAGCTCGCCTTGGGGGTGCAGAAAAGTGCAGGAAAGGACACAGAGCAATTTTCCTGCCAGTCTGATTAGCTAAAGCACACAGCGGGGAAAAATTCAAAAAAGAAAAATGTGTAATTGTATTTATAGGAAGGAAGTGTTTAGAATAAAATAAGGAATCTTTAAGGTTTAGAAAAGGGATTTAGAAGTGGTTTACATATTTTATAAATAGTTTGAATTATTCTAAAGTGTGAAAGTGAATCTAATTTATTTTACTTTTCAAACAGTGACAGACAGCAACAGCAGCAGCAGCTGGGTGCATTCCGATAATGATGATGCCACCTACTTTATGTTGCAAATGCATCCTGATCTCGCCGATCCTACGGAGCAACTGGGCATGGAAATTGAACAGGATGCCAATGAGACGGTCACCGATATACGGCAGAGATTCGGCGAAGACTCCCTGATCAGGGCCAATATCAATCTCACGGATTTAGATGAACTCGATCTGAGATGCGGTGGCCTGGTGCGACGCACAAATATCTCAAATTTGGGTTCGACAGCTGCGAAATGCATGATCCAGAGGTGCACCTTCACCATGAATGCACCGGAGATTTGTCCGCCGGATTACAAGGAGACCGATGAGATTATTTTCTGGGTTTACTTCTTGCTGAGGTGATAAATGTTGCTAATAAAAGTTACTATTTTATTCTTATTCTCCAACATCTCATTCCAAAATTTTTTTTCTTATTCGTCTTCAGATTTTTGGCCACCACAATGCTGTCAGCCGGAGTCACCATCATGGATCCCATTGCCTTGACAATGATTGAGAAGTATGGAGGCGATTTTGGTCGCGAACGTTTGTTCTCCAGCATCGGCATGGCCATATTCTCACCGATAACTGGCATTATGATTGATTACTCATCGCGGGGACTTGGCTATACGGATTACTCGGCTGCCTTTTACACGTACGATGTCCTGCTGGTGATATCCACGATGTCGGTGCTGATGATGCCACTTGGCGAGAAATTGCCGGCGGATAATGTTTTCAGAGATTTGTGGAACTTGTTGAAAATGCCACATGTCATTGCCTTTATAATATTCCTGTTTGTCCTTGGCAATTTCTGGGGCTTTATTGAGAGCTTCCTGTTTCTGTATCTCAAGGAGCTGGGAGCTCCCAACTATTTGCTGGGTAAGTTTTTGAGAATATTATAAGTTTCTTTCTTGTTTCGAGTGTTTGATTTTATGTTTCTCATATTTATATTTAATTTTATTGACCAGGAATTACCATTACCGTGGGTACAGTGAGCAGTATTCCCTTCCTTTATGGGGCTGAGAAAATCACACGGATCTTTGGTCACGTTAATTTGATTATCATCGCGTTCTTCTCGCATGCCGGCCGCCTGGTGGGCTACTCCTTCATCGAGTGAGTGCGAATAATGCTGGTCACATGTCGGCCTAATGCAATGCCAAATTGAATTTCCCCTTTTTTTTTACGCCGCTAAAGGAATGCCTGGTGGTGTTTTCCGTTCGAGGCCATGGAGTCGTTATCCTGCCATCTGATGTGGGTGGCGGCGGCGACCTACTGCTCAATATTGGCCCCAAAAAGTTTGCTGGCCACCCTGATTGGTGTCCTGGGCATGGCCCATTTCAGTTTGGGTAAGTGTGGGAGTCCTCTTACACAGGCAGGAAAGGATATTATAATACTTTTCTTCCTTGGATTACTATACCTTTACCAAGTTATTAAAGAAAAGATATTTGAAATCCCCAAAAATACCATCTAAAAGTATGCACTTAAATATTAATTTTATTTCTAGTTTATAGCATACTTTTAGGCTTTCCATTTCTCCCTGTGTACACGCCTAATGAGACACTTTACGTATATGTAATCACATTTGGTTTGTCTCCAATTTAAGGACGAGGCAGTGGTAGTTTTACTGGAGGACTCCTTATTGGTCAGTTTGGCACTCGAGATGCCTTCCGCTACATGGGTCTGCTGGCTGTGGTCGGTGGTATTGCCTACGGGCTCCTTCATCTGATTTGGCTGCGCAAATTCGATCACACTACAGAGGAGTCCGAGGAGGAGGTGGAGGCCGTTGAGGCTGGCGAAACGGAGAAGCTCACGGAGCCGGCCACGAAGGAGCAGGGCACTTCCATGTCCTTGGAGCGACTCAGTCTGATGATTAAGTACAATCAGATTGGCAGTTTGTCATCGCTGCCCAGGGGATCGCGGGTGAGTTATGAGTTAAGAGAGAGAGAGCGGGTTGGTTGTTTAATCAAGATACTTTTGAGATACTTCAGGATACTTTTAAGATACTTTCAAGATACTTGAAATACTTAAAGAGATATAGACAGCTTAAAATAAATATTAATAATAAACTTTACAATTTATTATTTTATTAATGATCCCACACCTAATCCTTTACGTATCCAATTTAGATTTAAGATATCCTTTGACCATCTGTCACCACTTTATCTTTGCCATTATTTTATTAATGATCTTTCGATGCCCGATTTTAAATTGAATTTTCTTTGTCAACCACCCTCAGGCCGATATCCATGACCATCTGTCGGTGCGTCGCAGCAGCTATAATGTGGAGTCCTTGCGCGGTGTGCCCCGCCATGGCAACATCGGCAGCGCCTCGAAAGTTGATATCCTGCGCTCGGCGCTGGAGATTAATCACAAGTCCTCGAACAATTCGATGCTGAGCAAGGCCGATAACAAGACGTCGAATCAATCACTGGGTCGCAATCGGGCCGACAGTGCCCCGAAATTGAATCACAGCAATCTGAAGAACATCTCCCAGCCGGCCCTCGAGGGCGTCGTCCTGGAGGTGAGTCCTTGCCCAAACCAAGAAATAAATTAAATCCCCCTTTTTTTTCTTTCACTTGTATCCCCTGTGCGAATGGGTGTGCGTGCGTTTGTGTCTCGCTGATTGCTGTCAATTGTTTTGATTTCTGCCTTTTCATGGCGACTTTTTAGCTGCTCTCGCTCTCTGCGCCATCGTGTTTGGTTTTTAAATACCCAACATCTGTTGCCACAATAACTTTTTAGCATGCTGCCGCCGACGCGTGTCCTTTGTCCCCAGCAGTATCCTGTCTCTGGTTTTCGCCTTGACAACCGGATGCCGGGCCCAACTGCATCCGCCTCGGGCACTACTCGTTCTACATGCACTTGAGGAAAATGTTTAAAAGAACACAATGAACTTTACAAAAATTTATGTAAGGAAAACAATACAAGACCCTTAAGCCATTTCTTTGTAGCTGATAATTGGTTCTTTATATTTATTTATTTTATATTTTGTTTTGATATTTTTTCGAGTGTGCTTGGTTGGGCGGGGGGTTTGGGCTTTGAAGAGGCGGTTGTTTTGTGTGTTTGGCATTTGGTTGCCTTTGTCGAGCGGTCGTTTCTTTTGATGCCGCTCCAGTGGATTCGATTTCTCTCTGGCTTCTCCAATGCTGCTCTATTCCTGCCTCCGTTCAGCTCGAATTGGAGCCGGGTTTATTGGTTTTTGTTTTCAAGACAACCATATGCGCCGCCGGCCACCGTTTTTGCCAATTTAGAGCCCAAGCTAAGAGGAGCAGTCGAAAAAAATACCCAGAGTTAGTCGAAGGTTGAAGAATCGCATGGGAAAAGAGCTTTCGAAAAGCGATTTAGGAGATATCAAAGGAAGAAATATTCTAACACTTTAATAAACTTAATAAAAGTGGGTTAATAATGGGAAAATTTTATATAAATTTTATTAATTAAAGGAGTTGTTAAGAAACTTTCCAAATCTCTAACGAAAGTTGTTAGTCGGTTAGTTTGTTAATATTTTTTAGGTAAAATGTTCAGCTTACCTTTTGGCTTAAAATCTTATTATATATTTTAGAGTAACCATTTTTTTTTTCTTTATAAATTCTCTTATACAACTTTATAAAATGTATCTCTTTTCCCATTATTACACAACAACTTCAAGCAGCAATTTCAAGCAAGCAGACATTTTTATTCGAGATATCCTTTAATTAAAAACTTTCGATGATATATGGTCAGTAATTGATTATCCCATCCCCCGCACCCTATCCCTCATATCCCCTCTATTCTGCTGCACTCTCCCGGTTTGTCAAAGTTAATTTCGTAATTAATTTCCAATGCTTTGAAGCGAGGCTTTTATGGCAACTAGGCAACCGTAATTCAATAAATCAAATGTGGCTGCAGCCACCAGAGAGTGGGGCTGTGGGGAAAGAACAACAACAAATTAATGAATTTATGAACAAGACCAAGTTTCGCCTTGCCATTTGCTCTTTTGCTTTTTGCGATAAACATTCTGATTCGAAACAGACCAAACTGACAGTTTGCCTCCACACATCGCCGAGCAACGAAATAAAATAAAACAATGCCAAGACCCGAGAAACCCAAGAGTTCACTAAAGTATTTTGTTTTTGTTTTGTATTTTTAGTCAAAAAAGAAGGCGGTCAGGGGGCGTGTCGGCTACATAGGGAGTTGGTACACTTGGGGAAATCACGCTTAAATTGTTATAGATTTGTTATTGCTAAATGGTGTTTGCCTAAGAGTTCAGTAAAATAATTGGAAAAGCATTTAAATTGGTAAATATATTGAATTTTTTTTATTACACTTGAAAGAATTATCTTATTTATATTTTATTAATTGTTAAATAGAATGAATCCTCAATAATAATAATAATGGAAGTAATTATTTTTAAATAAATAATTGTTAAATAAAATTATAATTCAATTATAACAATGAAAATAATTGTTATTGATTTCATATATATTATTATGAGGGTTCAAATAGTTTATGAAATTATCAAAACTAGTTGAGAATTAATAGTAAAGTATACATTCATATATATAAATTCAAAAAAATGTAAAAAATTGTCAAATCTTTATAAATAAATTGGTAATAAATTCTAGAAAACATGCTTAAAATAATTTCATAAATTTCAAGGATGTTTTTTGTAAAACGCTTAATTTTTGAATAGTCTCTTTCCCTTATAATTATTAATTTTATATTTTAATATTATTTTATTAAATTTTAACAAAATTGAGTTCTGATTTAAATTAAATTAAAATTTTAATCTGCTTTTTGATGGAATTTAATCCTATGTGTAAGTCGTATCGCTTGCAAATTGCAGTCCAGCCGTCCGGCTGCTGAATCCCGAACCAGAACCGAAACTTCGCTTTGTGCAAAATAAATTTGGGAAAAACCAGCAGCTAGAGCAGAGAGCTTTCTATTCGATATTCGTATGTTTGTGGGTGTATGTGTTTCAGTGTGTCTGTGTGTGAGTGCATCTCCCCTTACTATATGTGTGGATAATATATGCTATAGCCAAAAATGCCATTCGCATACAAACAGGGCGTGGAATCAACATTTTTTCCCAGCCGCATGAAAAAGTATCCAAGTGGTTTGTTAACTTCAATACCCGCTGTGGATTTATCCGTAATACCCAGCTCCATGTTAATGGTAATGTACAAGAACCCATAAAAAAACAAAAAAAAAAAAAACAAAAACAACAAAAATAAAAAACCAAAAATAGTCCAAATAAAATGGCATGGAATTGCATGAAGAAACCGAATAAATGAAATGCCCTTTGCAGAATATTAAAAGGATAACCTATGCAAGAAACCTAAAATTATTATTAAAATTAAAAATTAAAAGAACAAACTTTTCCTTAATACGTTGTATTAGTTCTCTAGATAATAGAGGTATCATAAGAGATGCAAAATAAGGATTAATATATAAAACTATACACAGTTCAAATCTTAATTTATTTATTAATATTTCTTCTTTTTTTTATAATTTTTTGCTTTTTAAAACCATTTCTTAAATTTTAACAATCCTCGTGACCTAATCCTTGTAACCCATTCGCAAAGGGTAATTCGGCACACAAACATATGTAACTGCGACTGCATGGCTTGGCATGTCCTGAGTCCTGAGTCCTCTTGCTTTTGCTTGTCCTGGGCTGCAAGCGCCCGAAAGCATGCAGCACTGAATGCGAATAAACAGAGACCATGGCTGTGGCAAAAGCGAACTGAGGCAACAGCGTCATCCGCCAAGATATTGCACCATTGCACTGCGAGAAAATATTATCTAAAATATATTATATAGTGAAGCATTTTATAAAATATTAAATACATTTTTTGCTATATGAAGAAGAGGTTTTGATAGCTTAAAATATTACTTTTCAAGAGAAAGCAAGATAAAGTAAGTACATTCTGAAACCAGTTTATTTTTATCTTAAATTAAATTGTGATCATTTAATATTAAAAACAAGTTCTTCTTGATAAATAGAGTTATATTTTAATTTCTAATGTTTAGAAGTTTTTTCTAAAAAAATATATATTTTAAAATTAAAAACTACATTGCAAACCAATTTACTTTAATTTTTCTCCTTGTGTATTGCTGCTGGAAAATGCAATGGCATGCACAGCTCCCATTGCTGCAGCTTTTATTGTTTTTCTTTATTCCTTTTCTCCTTTTTTGGACAGTGTAGGGGGGGGGGGGGGGTGCTGGCAGGATGAGAAGGAGTTTTGGGGCGTCGCAGTTTGCCAAGCCATCCGGGCATTAAGTTATTTCGTTGAATTAAAGCCCGCACTTGCGCCATTTGACTTTTGGGCATCACTTGTTTTCATGTGCAAAAACCCACAAAAACCCAGTCCCGCCTTATACCCCCTCTCTTCTCCCCCCAAACATTACCCCTTTGAGTCTCCAGAAGCCATGAGTTCTCCATGCTGAACGCTTAGTTGAGTTTAGTTTAATTTTGCACACTCGTCGAGCAATTTGAGCTTGGTTGCTCACATCACCTCACAACCCATTTTGAATTTTTATTTTTTATTGTTGTTGTTGTTGTGTTCCCACTCTTAAAGTTTAGTATTCAGTCCTGTTTTTTGGGGGAATGTGTGGGAGGCAGCTTGAAAAATGTCCCTTTTTCTATTGTTGTATGCTTTTTTTGGTGCGCTTTGATTTTGTTTACGTTTTACGCCAAATGATTTGTTGTTGAACTTAATACAAGTTGACAAAAAGGAATAACAATGGCAGCTGTTGCAAAAAGCAACAATGTTTGTTTTTGCAAATGTTGTGGGTGGGGTTTCAAGGGATGTGTAAGGTGGGTGGATGGGTGGATGGGTGGAAGGTGTGGTGGGTGAAAAGAACAACAATGCCAGGGAATAAACAAACAAGCCGAAGCATAGCAAAGGACAGCGTCTGTTCGAATGTGGCAAATGATTTGAAACTTTTCAATAACAGTGGTGAAAATGTGAGGAAAATGTTTAAAATTTTAAGTTAAAGGTTAAAGTTTAGGTTTAAAAATTGTAAAAAGGAAAACAAAAAACAATTTTTTATTTAAAATAATTGCTAGAAAAGATTAACAAGATCTTGTTGATTTTTAAGTTAATAATGTCAAGAGTTTGTCGATAAATGTAATAGAAATTTAAATAAAAAACAAGTCATTTTATAACAAAAATTTTTAACTGAGTATAATTATCTTATCTTATCTTATTGATAATGAAATCCCTTTTTTAATCAGTAATATTTTTTTTTAATAAAATTACTTTCAAAATTTCACGAAAAAATCTTTAAGAATAGAGTTATACTTTTTCTAAGAAGAAAAATAAGTCTTTGCGTTGTTTTAAAATATTTAAAAATGTTTTGAATCAATTTTACTTTGAATACATTTGTATTTCCCTTTTTAAAAACCATTTTATTGTCACCTCTGTATTTTAAGAAACTTTATAAGAAAATAATATAGGGAAAGCGAATACCCTTTTACCTTTGACTCAAATATAGTCCATTACAAAGTGAGCGGTTCCTAAAAACAAGACTAGTGTTCGTTATCGGTTTTTTTTTTTTGTAGTTATTAATAAAATAGTTTCCCAATATTTTAATACATTTCCCTAACAATTTTCTTAACTTTTGTGCCACTATTCTTAGTAAAAATGGCAAGAGTCCCAATCGTATTCTCAATATTTTACCATTGCCAAGGCACGTCCCTCTGTGTGAGTATGTTTTCTTGTTTGAATGTACTTTTCTGTGTGTATGTTGACATTCACATATGTACATTTGTATGTTCCAACTTCCTTCTACGATTTCCTTCCCCTCCCCTCCATCCTGCCTGCTCCTAGAGCCATACATAGTAGATATGCTCCTATTTTCATCCACGTCGATAGATTTTTCCTTTTCTTTCGCTTTTTTTGTGTGTGTGTGCTGGTATTATTTTTATTTCTTTTGCCATGAAGGCAGGATTTATCGATGTGTGAGAGGATGGACTGCCCCCCCGAATCCCGAAAAATAGAAATATTTATGGGGAATGATCGCAAAATGAATGCCACGTAATTCGATGCTGCTGGCAACATTTGTCATTGTTGATTTTGGCCAGAAAACGACTTTATAGCGCGCTCTATAAGCTCGTCTATCGAGGCCAATAACTTCTTCAACATAACGCACAAAAAGTGAACGCGAAATTGCGCGTAAGTAATGCCCATTGTAAGCGCTTTCAAAGGACATACGGGCAAGGGGCAAGTGGGGGTACTGGGGCAGCAAGGAGCTGTAAAAAAAAATGTACTATATATATGTATATAAAAGGAACAACTCGAAGCCAAACAAAGGAATGGAAACAAAAGCAGCACAAAATGAACTGAGCAGGAGCATTATAGAAATTCATGCCCCTTCTTTCTCTCAGTACACAAAGGAAAATAATAATAAGTAAAAGAATTTGTTGTTTAAAATAATTATAATTATAATAATTATCAAGCAATTAATTCAATATTAAAAATAGGAATGATAGAACTACAAAATGAAGTAACTGAAAATATGTTTATAACAATTAAGGCATTCTTGATTTTTTTTTTTTTGGAAATTTAATCACGTTTCAATAAGTTATATTTTTTCTTTTTATATTACAATTTAATTTATTTATCTAAAGAAAAAAGAAGTCATTTTACAATATTTGAAACAACAATGATAAATATTATTAGAGAATTATTTCTAGGACTTCCTTGCCATTACTTCTCCCAATAAGCTGGTTTCAGACATTTTAATGATGTTAAAAATATGTAAAGAATTTATTGTCCAGGTAAAAATCATTTTAATTAGGTATAAGCCTTATAGTATATATTTTTTTGTGGTGTACCTCTCTATATATTCCTTTGAGTATCCCTCAATCCCCCCCTCAACCACACATGGCACTTAAGATGCGCACTTGCTGGTGAGTGTGTGGGTTTGTTGGAAAAGTTTTGTGCATTCAACTGCAAGGACGGTGCCTTTAGCATCACACTGCCCCCCCTTTTAACACACCCAAAACACTTTTTTAATAAAAAGCCAAACAAGGAGAAAACTACGTTCGATGCATGGCGAATTATCCGAAAAGTTTGATGACGCGGAAATGCCTTTCGACAATGCACCGCCAACAAAGCGAAAGGCAAAACAAGAAACTGAAAAATATTAAAAACAAGAACAGAAAAAAAGGCAGCTTCAACTGCAAACTGCAGTTTATTCGTTTATTCGTGCATATTCGGGAGTTGAGGCGAACTCAGCCGGAATGCTTATGAAATGCAGCACATTGAGATCTGAGATGAGTAAAAAGATAACATCATTTAAAATTCGAATGGGGAGCAAAGCTAAAGACCATCAAAGTGGGGTCTCTTCGGAGACATTTTATAGAATTTTAGAAGAGGAAGAACAAGTTTGAAATGTGTTCTAGAAAGGTTATTTAGGAGACTGAAATATGGAGTGAAGCTTAGATGCTAAAAATGAGAGCTAAAAGTTGTATATAATTTTGATAAGTACAAGGCTAATTTTGTACTCTATAAATACATGTGTATATATATATATTTCCCTATAAATATTTTAGTGCACATTGAAATTAATTAATTGAATCCAAAATAACTGAAATAAAGTCAAAGGAATTCCTGAAATTCTCTCCAATTTAGTGAAGCAATATTCGATGGAATTTTAATAAAAGGAATTATATAATTGGAAATGCAAACTAATTGCAAAATACCCTAATCCAATTAATTAAATGGCAAAAGCTGCAGCCAGCTTAAATCTTTGGAGTCTGCATTACCTAACATACCGATACGTTCATTAGGAAGGGAATCCTTTTGCAACATATCGAACTTCATTAAATATAATTTATTGGCCACTTAAATTTCATGTTCAAACTCACATTAGCATGCATGTTGATTATGCTCGCCCTTATTTCCATGCAAATCCATGGGGAAAGGAAATCCATAGAAGAGGAAAAACTAATAACAAGTTGAGTGAGTAAATTGTAAATAGCAGTCTATACACTGTGCAACACGATTGCGGCCACAATTCGGGTGGCTTTTTCCGTTTACCTTTTCTTTCTTTTTTTTTTGGCTTTTATTTTTTATTATGCATGGAATTGGTTGGTTAATTTGTATACTCGTTATGGAATTGGTTTTTGCATGCGTTTTACCTTTTTAATTGCTAATTGCATGTGTGCAAAGGAGAAATAATAAAGCGAGTGGAAGGAAGTGTGTGTGTTTATTGGCGTAAACTGTTGCAAATGCAGTAGAACTTTGATTAAAAAAAATGTTTAAAAATAAATACATAATTCGAGTATTGATATACATTAATTTGAATTTTTAAATATTTATTTTTACGTTTGAAATGCTTTACAAAGGCTTAAAGGAACAAGAAAGGAATCTACCTTCATTAAAACTTGCACTTTGGAATTAAACTAAACCAAAAATATATTGATTTCAATTCGTAAAACCTTTTCTCTGTTAGTTTTCTTAACCTTATGATTAATATTAATATTAAATTTAAAACTTTTTAAACTTTAAACGGTGAGACATGACGTCTTCAATGCCTTGAAAGCTTCTTCTAAAATGATTAAACCTATAATAAAATGTAATAAAATTAGAATTTAATCAAATTTCTACTGCTTTGTTTCAAATGTTTAATTGTTGTATTTACCCTATTTATTTAGCATTTGGCATGGGCAACAGCATACGTGTTTCTTTAAGAAAATTGCTCACTCACCTGCTATTTTTCTTTTTATTTATTTTATCAACAATCCGCAGGATCAGGAGGGTCGCAAGGTCATTCCTGAGGAGACGGAGCTGCACACCTCAAAGACCACCGTGAATTCGGGGGAGGAAAAGGCAGAGCCGCCTCAGCAGCCGCAGCAGCAGCAACCGCAATCGAATGGAAATGGGAAAAGTCTGCCACAACAGCAGCAGCAGCAGGAAGAGGAAAAATCGGAGGAGGCCACTTGAGAGCGGCTGCTAGCCCGATTCTCTGACCAGCCGCACCCGGCGTATGAGTGATATTAATAAACCAAAACCGAAGGAGAGGAGAGAAGGGAAGAAAAAACCAAACAGAAGGCAAATGATAAATGAAAACTATTGTTTAGTTGTACATGTGTGTGTTATGTTATATAAATGTATATGTCTATGTATAAATTATGCAAAAACTGGCAGAAAACTGAATAAAACGAAATTGTTGAGAACGAAAACAAACAAACAAACAAGATTGCTGGCAATCGTTTTCCCATTCAAATTGAATTCAAAACTCTTTCACGTTTCGCTGGATTTTCCACTTTATTTTGCTGATTGGCTTAAAAATTAAATTGTAATTGCCCAAAACGCCAAGTGTTTTGCCATAGGTTACTCATTTCACGCAATGAATAAAAATGTTGCTAATCCCCATTTATATTTTGTTTCATTTTCATTACATTACTGTCATTTTTGCTCTGTTTGTGTTTTTCCTTAGGCTACGGCTTTTTATTTATTTTATATTATTGGTTTTCCATTTGGCTTTTGTTTTGGTTTGCCTCAGTTTATCGTTATTAATTACTTAATATAGCATTTTAATTACAAACTCATTCTCCGCATTCCAAATTGCACGAATATTAATAATTGATGCATAAAATGAATGCACCAAGCTGTATCAGAATTTTTGTCTCAATTTATTTCGCTTTTCGATTTTTATTTTTTACTCGCTCATCATTTCTTTATTTTAATTTTAATTTTATTTAAATCATTTATAGATTTATTGAGAGCAGCTCATTGCCATTTGATCAGCATTCTTGTTTGCATATCAACAGCAATATGCTAAATGTGGCCAGCACACGGATACACACACACAACACGGGCAATCGTTTACGGAAATGATTTCAAAATAAATATTATTTATGCACAAAAAACATATTAACTCTTGTGGCTACAATTTTAATTTATGCTAATTATTTTTCACTAACAACTTTCGACTGCGGTCGAACACACACTTCTCACACCACCACCTATAATAATAATAATCTCCGATATCTGTCCCGAACAAATTCAATTTAGATCGCCCGACCCCCAATTTATTAGTATGGCAAAATTAATTAAAACTAAACCAAACAGAATTTCCAGAAATTAGTTGATATAAACCCAATATTTGCGACACATTGGAAGAGAGGAAATTGATTTCAGCACCATTCTTGCTTGTTTAGTTTTATTGTATTTAACTAATTGCAAACATTGGCAAATGAAAATGCGGTGAAAATGCCAGGCAACTATATTATTCCATTAGAAGCACTCGATATTGGAGTAAACATAATTAGTTTGCTGCCTTGATTCGCAAAGTGAACTTTATCTAATTAAATTAAATTTATTGAGAAACCTTTCGGCCGCCGGCCAAGAAAGTCATTTAATCTCTTTGAAATGTCCATATGCAAATGG
Source organism: Drosophila punjabiensis (assembly GCA_008042585.1). NCBI lineage: Eukaryota > Metazoa > Arthropoda > Insecta > Diptera > Drosophilidae > Drosophila > Drosophila punjabiensis. The sequence goes on from VNJR01006436.1 coordinate 198,924, forward strand.
CCATCCATAAAGTTTACTCTCGGACTAGGACCTGGCATTTGCATAACAAATTTATGAGGGATTTTATGGCAACAATTAGCCGAGAGCCAGCCCTATCTGCTCCTGCATTCCACATGAGAAGGCAGAGAGTCCTGTTTGCCCCAAATAAATGTACAAAATTCAAACGATAAACTTATGCGGACAGGACAACTGGAGCAGGTTCGGTGCAAGCCCATTAAACATTTACATAATTCCCGATTATCTCTCCCTGCGCCCTCGTGAGTGTTTTATAATCAAACATTATCATATCTCTGTGTCCGTGTCCGAGTGCCGTGTGTCCTGTGTGTGCTTAGCCAAAATAAACCTGGATAAACAAGTTTGCTAAGCCTATTTATGCCGGAGATACATACATAAAAGTATTAATCATAAATATTTGTGCTAGCATTAGCCGGAATCATAATCGTGAAGTTAGTTCTCCCCGTCGCACAAACTATATATATGTAAGTATGCTGCTTTTTAGTTTATTATTATCGAATACTGTTCAATATTTGGAATATTCAACGAGTATGGTAGCATCAAAGATAATTACACAAACCCCCCCGAACCCAAGGATCAAGGACCAAGGACCAAGGACCCCGCCCCCCGCCTCACTCCTGCCTGCTTGGGGTGAATTTGACTAGCCATCCGCCGCTGCCGCTCCCATCCAAGTCTCACTGTATCAAAGGCGAGTGCTGCGAGTTCTCGCTGAAGTCCACCGTGTAGTACATGTCGTTCTCCAGGTTCATGGCCAGGTGCCGCTGGAAAGGTCGCTCCTGCAGCTGACCACCCAGCGTGGTCTGCGTCTGTGGCTGTCCCGGCAAATGCCGCGCAGCGCCATTGCCCCTCAGTCCACCCGTGGGCGGTGCCACATTAGAGGTGCCACTCGCAGCGGCTGCCGCGTTGGCGGTGGCAGCGGAAGCGGCACCCTTGCCACTTAGCCAGTGCTTATTGAGTTTGCCCTGCATTTTGGGGCGGCGACTGAAGCCCAGGATGGGTATAAACGAGGTGGAACGTGTCGAGAATTTTCGATACGTCTGATTGACCTTGCAGTGACAAATGGTGACCTGCAGCGAAGAGAAATGGGGGGAGATATATTTTTTTGGGGCTAAGTAAATGGTTATGGATTGGCTTGTATTTTGGGAAAAGTAAAAGGTAAAGGTAGAGCTGGGAAATTGTTGCTAAAAAGGTTGATAAAGTTTATGAGCTTTAAAGTTTAAAGTTGCTAGAAGGGAGAATTGAAGCTTGATCTTGAACAATTAAAGAGTTGCAATAATCTTCCAGAACTTCTAAATTTCACACAATAAATAACCCCCAACTGAAACCTTCGATATTAACCTGTCCATTGGAGTACTTTATAGGTTCTGCATCAATTTACCCAACCAACTGAATCGCTCTGGGTTTCCCATAAATTGCCATGGACTCTGGCTCTCCACTTGAAGTAACACACATACACACATTGTGAAGGAGAACAGCTACCAATTGTATAAATTTGCATCTGCTTTAAGCCTGGTCGCTGGTCCTGGCGATTGGTAACTTTCTGGTTAAAGCCTCCGCTCTGCAGCTCGATTCAGTTGCTCGACCACTTTCCCAACACCGAAATGAATATGCAATGCCATTTCGCGTGCGCACTTTGCATAACCGCAAAGTACAATTTCCCCTGAATGCTGGTCATGTTGCTGGGACCTTGTGCTCTCTCCAGCTTGTGCTCCCATCTCCGGTTTTTCGGGAATCTACGGGGGGAGGTAGAGGAAGTAGAGGAATGCTGGTGGGTACTTACCACAACGGCAACGATGAAAATGGCGGCTGCCAGGACTCCGGCCGCAAAATATGCATTATGCAACTCAATGGGACTCTTAAGCACAACCGATGAACCGAAAGTTTTGTCATTAAAATTTCTAGCGTTCGCATCGTCCACAATAAATTCGCTGGAGCTAACGACAGTCTCCACCACAAACTCATCTGCAAAAACCGGAGAGGCCGGAAAGCGGATAAAGTCCGGAAAAAGCGGAAGAGAAAAAAAAAGAAGTTAGATAGCCACCGGGGGAAACATATTTTTCAGCGACCAGTCCACCACGCCCTATGGACCTAATCAAGTTAATGACTTTTTTTTGGGGGTAATGCGGGGACTGAGACTGAGACTAAGACTCACCTTCGCACATGGTGCCCGTGTAGCCGGGACGACAGGCGCAGTAGAAGCTATCGCCGCTGGACCAACAAGTGCCGCCATGGGTGCAGGGATTCACGTTGCATTGCTGGAAGTACTGAGAGTAATCAATGCATTGATTGATATATTATTTATTATTTTTACAAATTTATAAATCATTTGTTATAAGTTTATGGTTAAAATTCCCCTAGAAATTGTGAAAAAACCCCTATTTATATTCCTATATCTTTGCTCTATCATCAAACCGCACCCAAGCCAACAATTACCGTGGAGGAGCAGCAGGAGCAGCAGCAGGAGCAGGAGCAGCCTCCTCCATTCTTCCAATTTCTGTGTGTGTCTGTCTGTGTGTGTGCCTGGCATGTAAAATGTAATTAATTTCGCTGCCTTCCCCAACAGGAGCCACGAGCCACTACTGCTGGCAGCCGCAAATTCTAGCCGTGGTTTCGCCCTGCCACACTCTGGCCCAGCCTCCCCCTTGAAGCATAATGACAGTGTTCCGGGGATCTTTGGTCCTTGGAGCCATCGCGGTTAGTCAGCGTGTCCATCATTTTCACAAAGCTTTAATTATGGCGCCTTGACGCTTAATTTATGTACATTTTGTTAAGTTTTATTTTAGCACCACAAATTATCAAGTCCATTGGGCGTTTATTAAATTCTTTTCGAGTTAGTTCGCCCTCAAAGTTAACTCAATTTATGTGGCAAGTTGGCAAAGGGCCCTGAATGGAAATTGATATTTGCAAGGCTAAACAGGGCAGTAAATATAAAACGGAATGAATATTCATGTTGATGAGAAACAAGACTCTGAAACTATTCATTAAAAAGTTGATCAATAAGGAAGTATCTAAGAGGAAAAAACTTATTATGTTTCCCAATTTAAATACCAATTTCATAGAGTTTCTTTAGGAATTTACTCAAATATAATTGATTTGCCAGGATAAACAGTAAGAACTTTGACAGAGCACATCAAGAATAAGAAACCCGGCGGGGGGCCGCACACAAACAATTCATTAAACCGAGCCGTAGGAGTCGTAAATCAGCTTAAAAATGCACAGAAACCGCACACAAACAATTGTGTATGAAATTGTGCAGCAGCAGCAGCAGCAGCAGCAGCAGCAGTTGTGAAGCGAACAAGATTGCCTACAATTATGCCACTGCCGCTGCACAGTAGGCCAACAATTTGTGGCTATTTGTGGGTATTTTTGCCAGCAACAAGGTCTAGCTCAGGCCCAGGTCCAGACCCGGAGAACTCAAACCAGAAACCGAAACTGCATAAATCATGACTTACCGTTCGTGGCATTTGATTACAATCCGGTCCGTTGCGACCTCCGGGGCATTCGCAGCTGAAATCATTTCCATGATCAATACAGCGGTGTCCTTCGGGGCAAGGCTTGTTGGCGCAGAAATCAACCTACGGAGCAGAGCAGAGAGTACAGGATGAAAAAAAAGAGAAAGAAATCGGCACAAATCAAAGCATATTGTGGCTGAGTCGAGATAGAACTGGAGGATGGAGCTTCGCTGAAACTTCATTACGTATTCAAAAATGTATTTTCCCAGCATTCGTATCTGAAGGATACATCTACTACACACACACACACACACACACACACATGTGGAATCCCATTTCCTATGCCTGTGTGCGGCAGCGCGAGTCCTTGCTGTGAGCAAATTAAATCAATACCGTTCAAGTTCCGCAGACAACTGCCGTGCGGCTGAAGGAGTCCTTCGACTTTCGCACACCGGGGAATTGTCGCGGGATTTGTTTTCAATACAAAATATTGATTATCTCGGGGAATCGTGAATCAACTAATGGGACCTCTAGAGGTTTTGCTATTCGTAAGAGACTTGAATGTTGCGATTTCGCACCTCAGGGTTATATGTTTTTTTTGTTTGCATATTTTGAATAATTTAAGAGATTGAAAAAGTTTATCTTTAACACATAGAAAGTTTCGTTTATGGTTAAATATTTTACGTTTTTTGTTGAGGTATTTCCTCTCTCGGTTTGTCCAAAATCGTAAACCATTTTATATCTATTTGGCCATTGTGTTCACTCACCTTAATTTGGCAACGGTTGCCGCTGTAGCCCTTCGTGCAGCGACACTCGTAGCTGCCAATGTGATCGATGCACTCGCCGCCATTCTGACACGGATTCGATTCGCATTCATTATACTCGAAGTTGCACAGCTCGCCGGCGAATCCTGCGAGACAGAAGTCCGTTGGTTAGCGGGGAAAGAGGTGAGTGAGCAGGTTGCGGGTAATGTAAATGTGCAAAGTAAATGAAATGGAAATTTCAATGGAGAAAAAAAGGGAGAAATGGAGAAATACCTTCGCCGGAGACGAAGACGCCGGAGACAGCGCCCTGTCTCGACTTTTCCCGAAAATTGCCCTCGTCTCTGTCTCAGCGACCTTTATGTACATTTACTTTCATTGTGATTGAGTGCGATTTATGCAAATTGTGTTTGTGCCAATGAAATAATTTATGAGCTTCAATGTAGATTTTTGATTTGCGCAGATTTCAATTCAATTGCGAAAGCGCAATTTGATTGCCTTAAAGTACGTGGATTTCGTAGGAAAATTACCGAAACCAGGTTCGTGCGCCAATAAAAAATGTATTTCTACGTGCTAAACATGAAAAATCGATTTGGATTAAAATTTGATTGAATTGTTTTTTATTCTGAAAAAGCGAATTAAATCGCATTAAATTAGATTTCTTAATCAGATTTTTTTAGAACAAATAAGCAAATAAGATTTCAATTTAAATGTAAATGAATTACATTTAAATTCCTTTTCTATTAATTATATTTTGTTATTAAAATTCTACATTAAATGAGGCTTACTACTATTAGTTTAATAAATTGGTAGATTAAATAAGTTTCTATAAAGTTTATTAAATACTTGTTCTGATAATTCCTTTCCATTAAATTTATTTAAAATTTAAATATCCACAAAATTTCAACGCCATTCAGCTATGCCAAAGCTATGCAGAAAATGGAAAATTCGCCCCCACCCCTTGAAACCGAAAAACTCAATATATAATAATAGAGCCTGGGAAAAGCTAACAATCATTGTGTGAAATTTCCACGATGATAACTCACAAAATATTGGCATTATGGGAGCGATTTTGCCGGCGAGTCAACAAAAGGAACGTTGGCAATTTGCGTTTATTTGGCTGGAACTGTTGCCACATTTACTCACCTGGCTGGCAGAAGCATCGGAAGCCGTCCTCCTGGTCCACGCAGATGCCGTGAACACACGGCGAGGACTCGCATTCATTCAGGCTGTGCTGGCACAGAGGTCCTGTGAAGCCGGGCGTACAATCGCAGCTGCAGAGGGGTTAATACGGCAGGGAGATGGCAAAAAAAAGAGAGAGAGAAAGAGAAAAAAAAGAGAAGGGAAAAACATGGAGAAATGGAGAATTTTTGAACATGCGACAAAAGTCAACATTTATGAGCAAACACAGACGGCGACGGCTAGACAGAACCGCAAAACAATGGTCACGATAATTGAATGAAAGCTGCTACTGCGACTACACCGCAGATCCTGCTCCCTGGGAATCCCAGTGAATGTATACTTTGCACTCGAAAAAAAGGGGTATTTGTACATTTTAGAAATTGAGAAAAGGATGCTGTATTTGCTTAGTAAGGGAAGTGGTTTCGAGGCTTTGGTTAAATGTGGTTTAAATAGTTTGAATATAAATTCAAATTAAAATACTCTGAAAAATAGTAGCTTAATGTTTCTGATAAGTTTAAGACTTGCACTATAAATATCTGTTAAGTTATTTACTCCAATTTAGTAAATATAATTTAATAAAGTAACTTTCGATAATTATAAATTTCTCTTCTGTAAATTTTTCTCAAACAACTTAATTAAGTAATATAAAATTCCTGGATGATATTTACTTTATCTAGGCTGAAGTTCTATATTTTATCCCTAAATTATTGTAATATTTCTCAGAGTGTCTGTAAGCCTGCGCCGTCTAATTCCTTTTGCTCCATCTTTGTGCCTTGTGTCCTTTCTTATTTGCCTTCGACTCACCGAAAGTGCGTTGAGTTGCCCACACAGCTGCCTCCGTTCATGCACTCGGCGGGATTGCAGGGATCCGACTCGTATTGACAGTTCTTGCCCGCATATCCTGCAGGAATAGAGATGGAATACGAGGCATATTAATGGCATATTATCGGCGGCAGCCATTGCTAATGAGGCTGTGAAGCTAATGACCTTACCGTACGGACACAGGCACTGGTAGGAGTTGCCCTCGTGGCCCTGCGACAGATCCACGCAGATGCCATTGTTAGTGCAAGGACTCGGGTTGCAGGCATCGATCTCCTCGCAGTGTGGTCCTGCAAATCCGCTGCAGCACTGGCACTCGTACTCCTCCATCCCAGAGTCCGAGTAGCAGACTCCCTTGCCGGAGCAGTCGGCGTTCTCGCCGCAGTTGTCGGTTTTCGTGGTCACCTTCAGGCGCACACACTGCGCTCCCCACAGCTCGGACACCACTGTGGCACGGCAACAGAGGCGTCCACAAAGGAGGGAATGGGTATAAAATAAAGGTTTGTATTAATTAAGGCTACACGAAGGCAGGCAGGCAAGGGAGCGGAAAAAAAGTACTTAATAGGCCGAACGGGAACCACAAATAGGGAAAGCAAAAAAAAAAAAAAGACTCCCCAAAGGCGGTATCCAATGACAAGAGATGGCTCCATGCCCCTGGGAAAGATGAAGATGGAATACCCTAACGCGGGGAAGGTGGTAAGACTCATTGCTAATCCTATCAGCAGGTGTTGATAGCTGCTGAGGGAGTATTTTGGTATCTAAATGGATGCTCTTTCCCAGGAGGAGGTAATAAGGTAATAAGGAAACTCTTCAATAAATAAATCAAAATAATTTTAAAACTTTGAAGCATTTAATTATTATTATTTTCTAGTTCCGAAGATGCTAGGTTTTCATAATTTGACTTTAATATATACTTTTATAGAAGTGCATTTTAGTTTACAAATACAAAATAAAGTAAATGATTTAAAGCAAATTCTCTTCAAAGCTTCAAAGTAAACCTAAGTAACTACTCAAAAACCACCTTTACCGCAAAGTTAGTACTGCCAAAGGTGCGGTAAGAGTGTCTCTTGTCGAGTCTACTCACCAATTAGCAAGTTAACTCCCTCGGTGAGGTCCTTGTCGTACAGGGTAACCAGTTTCCTGCCATCGACCACCAACGGCGTGATATCCAGCAGGACGCCTTCGGTAACATCGCAATGCTCGTGGCCGGAGCGAGTTACCTGATACACCTGTGTGGCATGTACCGCGCTGCTCGTTGACGTTTATTGGGCCAGCAGCCAGGTGAGAATAAAGCGGAGGCAAAATAATAAGAAACAGAGAGAGAAAAGTGCATTAAGTAAATTAATAATAATTTCTTTACATAGTTTATATTTAGTACAAAATTATACAATAATTAGTTATAAAACCTTATATTGTTGTATTTTCTTTCTTTAAAAGTTTTTATAATAGTTAGATTTTTCTCTCTGTTTTCAGCGTAATGTGAGGCTGATAGGTGGCGGCCAAGTTAAATGGCTTCTCTGTTTGCTTGTTTAAGTTATAAATATGACCAAAGACGTCAAAAGAAACTTGGTCTCGGTCGGCGGCCTTCTCCTTGGTTCTCTGCTCCCTCAGTTTGTATCTGTATGCTTAATTAATTGAAATTTATTTATAAGCAGTTGCTCTCCCGCTTGCCTTGCTCTAGCGGAAATTAAATAGCACAAAAACGGAAATGAAATTAGTCGAGGCAGGGAAGCTGGCTGGCTGGCTGGGGAAAAAGGGTTCATTCTGTGGATATCCTGCAGCCTCCTCCTGCTTTTCCTGGCCTTCGTTGCGGTTACTTTTTGTGGCTAAGCTGCCACCGTATGGGTATTTATTAATAGAGTTTAAATTGCCGCAAATTAACACGGCTAAAAATGGGGTTTTGATTTGCTTTCAAGATTTTAATAAGACTTGGAAATTCCATTAGGTTGTGCTGCATTGGGAAACAAAACTGAAAACAAGTACAAGAGTGGAAGTCACATTTTTATATTTGTTTTTTCTTTAAAAGTCATCACTGAGAACACTGTAGTTCTTACTCGGAATCCCCACGATTTTCTTCCCAGACCCGCAAAACAGAGACACAAACAGAGGAAGACACCTCATATAGTAACCAAGTTTGCAATTTTTCAACAACATGTAGTCAACTTAGGGTAGTGAAAAAAAAAGGAGGAAAAACTTGTTAGAAAACTGCGAGACCGGAAAGTTTTCACTACCTCGAGCTCTGCCAATCTATTCGCTACCCACTCGACTTGCCTTGGCTTCCCTTCTTTCTAGCATTATTATTTGTTGCTATTGCATTTGTTAACTTGGCCAACACACATATATGCCCACGCATACATATACACACACATATTAAATCGATAATAAAAACTTTTTTGACATCTCATTTTCATAGTTGGCGGGAAGTTCTCTCTGCGGCCCAGCGCTCAATTGTATGCTACACTTTTTCGCCTCACTTTCACTCCTCAACTAACTCGATTGTTTGCGGTCTTATTTTGCCCCCAGGGAAACTTACAGGAATCGAAACTTATGCCAGGCATTTCAACTTGCCAGGCCCTCGGGCTGTATAAGGAAAGAATATATATATCAGAATATATATAGCGAGTAGCGGAAAATTTCCAGCGCGGTCGCGTTTGATGTCTGGCCCCAAAGTTCGACAAATGAATTTTAATTTTTCTTGCGCTTCTTTTTCGGGGCGAAAAAACTTTTCTGATGGGTGGCCGCGTCGGCGGCATCTATCAAGCGATAAGATAAGAGCCAGCCACCGAGCTAAATTAAAAAGAGCAAAAAATGTGTTTGCAGAGGGCCAAGGGAAAATGTTGCGGGGGGCAAAAATGATAGCAAAAACCGAGAGAAACGTGATAATTGCCATGGCAAAAAGGGTCAGCCAACTGTGGTGTTTGTACGTCCTGCCCAATGACTAATGGTCAACAACAAGGACTACACAAGGGGAAAATATTACAGAAAAAGGAAGCATTTTAAATTACTTTCTTTTATATAAAAATTATATTTTATAACCTATTTGCCCTCTTAATTTAAAAATAAAAATACTATTTGCACTGTTGCTTTTTTAATAGTTTTGAAAAACATTTTAACTCTGCAAACTAGACCCTTGACTTGATAAATATCCATATAATATATATTTATTTTTAAGAAATTTAAAAAATACAGCTCAAACAATTATTTTTCCGTGTGGAAAAATATAAACTGTCTGCTATCGCATTTATATGCACAGTTTGTAATGGGGATTTTTGTCCGGCATTATAAAATAAACAGAAAACCGAAATAAAAATTTGCGAAAAGAAATACAGAGGCGAGTTAGACAGCGCGTGTGGAGCGTTGGAGAAAACAATTTAATAAACTGTAAAAGGGGCATGATAATGGTAGAACGTGTCTGGGACCAGTAACTATTCCCGGCTTCACCTCCTCCAGCTCTACTCTGTATCTCTTTCTCGCTGTTTATCTATATATCTCTGGTCCTCGGCCAGACGTGCTGAAGAAAAATCAATAAAGGTCCTTAATGGACGTTATTATATAATAAGCCCCCGAACAAACACGTTTCACTGCGCATTAAAGCGCTTAACTGAAAATAAATAAATAAAAAAGAGGAGAGGAACTCAACCAACGCCCAACCAGCAAACTAGGTGTAAAAATAGGGGAGTGATTTTATTTTTATTTTTTATTTTGTGTTCAGAAGGGTGAGATGATTCCCCCACTGGTTCTGGTAAGCTCAGGTGTCTGGGGCTGGTTCTACTGTCAAAGTTAAGGGGCTGCAACAGCGAAAGGGTCGCCTCCATGATGAGCTCAATGATGAGGCAGCAGCAGTGGCTGCCACTTGCTGCGGGAAGTGTTGATGTGGATGCTGCTGCTGATGATGCTGCTGATGGGCGGCACATAATGACTGTGTGTCCTGCGTCGCCAAGTCACTTGCTTTGATCAACTACATACATCACCGCCAGTCGACAGGTATCGGTTAGCTTCGCTTTTCCTCACGCTTTTCCAGCAAGTGAGACTGACAACATGGGAAAATTTTCTTTGGGGATTTTGTAATCGAAGCGATTATCTACAATTGAAACTCTTTTTCAGCGTTGAAGCTTTTATTGTTATGGGAAATTTAGATGTAAAATTTATGTATGTTTAATTATGTTATATTAATAGAACATTTGTCTGAAACTCAAGTTTGAAAAAGAACATAAAAATGGTTATGACGTATGATATTATATATAAGGTTTTGCTGATAACAATATTGTACAATTAAAAACACAATTATATATCAAATTGGTCATTCAACAATACTGATAAGCAGCTGAAGCCTGTCAGGGTCTTCACTGTATTATAATAAATTTTTAAGAATTTCTAAGAAATACTTTGGGATAGTTTACTATACAATAAATAAACAAAGTAAATCATTAAGTAAATGTTTTTTTGTCACTTAAAATGATTATAATTACTATATTGTAGTAGATAAGCCATAGAACAAAGTAAAAATCTCATAAAAAATCAGTTGCTTATCAGACTTTAAGTTTCCCTTCATCAATGTGTCTAAATCTAGCTAACCAACTAACTCTTCTCGAGTCTAAAGAAAACAACAAACTCATAGATTAATTTCGGAGTTGTATTATTTTTAAAAGATTTTTATATTATATTAGCTTTTATTATTTATGATTATATTTCAAGATTGATTAAGACATGTATTAATCGCTCTTATCAGCAAGCTTACTTGCTGCTTCCACATAAATCTGGTCTCAAACAGAATTTTATATATAATTTCCAATCATATATATATAATTTCGTAGGAATTGATAAGAAATTGCATCTATAAATACCTCTCTCACAAAACAATATGAAATCAGTAGCACAATACCCTTCAAAGTGAATCTTCCACGTAAATCAAAATGACAAAGTACGCGATTCTTTTGTTTTACGCAACAATTGCTGGCAGTTTCTTTGGCTCGCTGGCAGAGTCCCCAGGAAGTCAAACGAAACTGGAGAATATTGAAGGACAAGTGAATTCCTTGAGGATGGGACAGGATAAAACGGAAAGGCAGCTGGAAACCCTGTTACAAAAGCTGTCCAGAATAGAGAGTTTCCTGGAGAACATGGCTCTTAACAAGACGGCAAATTCCCCGAAATTCGAGAAGATCGGTTCTAGATTTTTCTATATAGAATCGGAGGACACAGAGACTTGGCACAATGCAGGCAACACCTGTGTTCGGATGGGCGGTCACCTGGCAAGCATTCAGAACGAGGAGGAGCTGTCTCTGATCACGCGGAAACTCCAGGAGGGCAAAGGTTACTGGCTGGATATTAATGATCAGGCCATTGAGGGAGAGTTCATGTCTGGCACCACAAACAGGATGGCACCCTTTATGAAATGGAAAAGGAATCACCCCAACGACTTGTATGGCAATCGGGACTGTGTTTTAGTTGATAGAACTGGATCAATGGCAGACTATGTGTGTAATTTAAGAATGAATTTCATTTGCGAGGCAGATATAAATGAGTAATTTAGAAATTAAGCTTTGTAAATAAAACTGTGCCCTTATTTAATGAGTTATCTTATTTTATTTTATCAAATAAAACTTTATCCTATGCTATCAATCTAAAAAACAAACTGATAATCGGTTTGATGTATTTACAGCAAAAACTTTTTCAGGGCTTAAAAAGTTGCATTGAGTTAATACAAAATTGTGAACTATTGCTACACAATTGCATTATCAATTGTTTCCAACTTTGTTGGCAATTTTATTTATATAGAAAGATAAATAAATAATTGTTTTAAGCTAATACGAATAGTATTTAAATACATTTCAATTTATTCTATTTAATGAAAAGCTCTTCTATTTACCTGCTGGTATTGTTTGGCTCGTGTGAAGGATTAAGCATGGCATCATTGATTTCCACAATCAGGATGTCGCCGGACTGGATCTCTGCCTCTCCACGCCAGGTAAGGACATTCGGTATGCAGTTCTCGTTCGGCTTACAGTGCTCCGTGGTCTGGGGAAGAGTGGGTTAAGGATTTTTTGGGATTAGATTGTTGCCACAAAATGTTAGCATGAGAGGCCTAAAAGGTTTTCCGTCCGACAAGCAAACTAAATTATTTAGCAAGTTTTCTAATTTCACTTTTACAACATTGTCTAGCGTCTAGATGGGGCCCGGGGCGGTCCCTTTTTGTGGCAGAAACAAATTTACATAAGTAGTGCAGAGCGAACGTAACCCGAACCTAATAAACTTCCCGGCTAAAAGGTTCATTTGGGGCTGCCTTCGGGGTGGATATTAGCAAAGTTTACAACATATGCGCAGATCCACTTGATGTTGCCAAATTTTTATTAATTTGGGCTAAGCCACAGACATAAGCCGCCCGTTATGGACGTCGCAATCGGAATACAAATAAAAATACATAAGGCCGAGCACCGAAACTCGACTTTGCGGTTATCCCTGCCCATTTTATGCGCCCCATTTCCAGGACCTCTCCTATGTCCAGCAATTTTAGCATATTTTTGCGCAATTTGAAGCGGTTTAGTTTGCCTCCTGTCCCGCTTTTTTTATGCTGCTGTCGGAGGGGATTTGTCAGAGCTCAAATTTATGGCATTTTAATGGCCTGTCTGTACGCACATAAAAATCTACATTGTATGCTGGTCAGTTGAACAAAAAAAAGAAGAAAAAAGAGGAGAAATCCTGCATATTTACATACAGAAAGGGAAGGACGACCCGCTGGGAAATGGCCAAGTTTTTGGGTCACATGCGTGTTTTGTGGTCGGCTTTTTTTTATGAACACCGCAATAGGTAATGGCATAAATTTCCCTTTTTTATTTGTTGAACATATTTAGCAAATTTCTGTTTGTTGCTTAAGTCGGGGGAAAGCGATATTTGGAAACAAGCAATTTGTTGAAATTAAAACCACAAATATAGGGGAATTCATGTCGGTCATTAAAATAGAATGGAATTTTTCATTATGCTAGGAAATTGGCGCTTAAAATAATATTGCGGCATTGTTGGATATGGTTTTATTTATTTATTTTTTTGTATTTATATATTTTTAAGTGAAAGGAAAATATTTTTAATAACAAACGCATTTTAAATTAAAGCTTAATTGATTGATTTTTATTTAAAAAACTTGAAAAATTAACGCTGAAATAATGAATATATTTTAATAAAAATACCTCTCCTCTATTGAATATAAATAATTCATTAGGTTACTTTTAATCACTTAACTTGTAATGTAAAGAAAAAATATATATTTAAAATAAAGTACAATATAATATTTAATCCCAGACTATTTTGCTTTATATTTATTAATCTTTTAGAGTGCCACTTGAGTGCAATTTGGAATAAGCTAAGCTAATCTAAGCTCTCAGAGAAAGCTGAAACTAAAAAACTTCAACTTGGCTTAAATGGCTCAAAATGTTGCCAAAGCGCAAAAAAAAAGAAGGAAAAAAACGGAAGAGAGAAAAAAAAGAGAAAGAGAGAGAAACAATTCCATCAAAACAAGTCCCAAAACAACAAACAGCAGAATAAACAAATTCAGTTGAGAAATGTTTTCAGTGACCTCCTCCTTTTACTCTGTACAGAGGAATAAACAGAGAAAAAAGCAGGACTGAAGAAATGTTTTCACCTTTTATGCAAAACTTGTTTTCTTTAATTGTTTTCTTTTTTCCGCACCAGGACCTGGGCCATGTCCAAAAGGACCTCCAAAGTGGCCAGAGAAGTCAGCATTAATTTTATGCAAGGTACACTTTATGCCAATGCTTAATGTATACTATAATGTATTTGCCTTTTCAGGTGGACCTGGCTTTGCATAAGGCTGCAGTGCTTCGTAATTAAATTCACGGCCGAGCTGCCATTTGGAATTTGCTGACCAAAAGGTAAACAGGAAATCAATTTCGAACTCCTGCTCCTGCTGGCCCATTTTTCTTATTAACAAAAGAAACGGAATACCGGCGAAGGCAGCAGCCTTCAAATGGCCATCAAATTTAATGGCATTTCGGTTGGAAACACACCGAAAGCTGTTTGAATAGACAGCCTGGCCAGATGTTAATTAAACATTCGGTCCTCAGTCAGTTAGTCAAAGGTTTTCTACTACGAAACACACTCGCATAACGGCTGCCGATGAAAAGGGTGAACATTTTCCATCAAATGAATTTAAATATTTGCCAAAGGGCCAGCAGCAGCAGCAAAAGCAGCAGCTGTGATTTGGCCAGGCAAATGGCTTGATTTACGTCAATATAAACAGGACATGAAAGGGATATGAGCGAACCTGACTCGGGGATCGGGTACAAGGACCAGAAATTGCCAGATGAGCTCCGGCTGGGGTCCCTTGTCTAGTTTATTCGTGATTTAACAACAAATGCGATTTAATAAAGAAATGGATAACCTTTTTCTTGGCTCAGCAAACAGTGCGTTTCAAAGTGAAGTGAACGTTTAAAGGCAATACTTTGAGATAAAATAGTAATAATATAACATTTATTTATAACAGAAATTAAATATATATAAATATATTTAAGCCTAAAAAGAACTTTAATTAAATCCCAACATAAAAATACAAATCTAAGATGTTCATTGCTTTTTAAAAGTCTCATTTTAATATTTAATATACTTCCCTCAAGCCTGTTTATTAATTCTAAGATTTCATTTTCACCTGACATTTGAACCATAAAAATCCGAACCGGACTGTTTGTAAAGCCACCCCCAGGACTTGTCCTTTTTTGCATAAGGACTAGGACTAGAAACCTTCATCTTTCCGGTCAACTTGTTTTGAGTCCTCAATCCCCCTCACACACATGTATCCTTTCGGCTGCCTCGGAAATGGCCAAATAAAACGACGATCAATAATTTCCCTTTGTTGGCCAACTTATCGGGGGATTAAATTTGCAGGGCTCGCTTTTCGGAGAATCCTTTTCCGTGCCCGTTGTCCTTTTCTTGTCCATTCGACTGTCCCTGTCCATGTTAACTCCAAATGCGATTGTTATTTATTTATGTGGCTGCTGCCTGCCTGCCATCATTGATTTCTTTCGGTTGCAAAATTGTCTCAGCTCTAAAAGGTTTTCAATTAGCCGAGCAAACAGTTTTAACAAGTTTCTGTTGTCCGAAGGGAAATTGGATATCGAATGTCGGCTGTCGGTTGTCGCTTGTCGGTTGACAAAGTTAAAGAATGTTTTTGGGTTGCTTTCCCTTTCCCTTTCCCTTTCACATTTTCTTGGATTTGCCCTTTGCCTCTGCCGCACGCGTAAATGATTCCTATGTGAACTCAATCCCTAATCAATCTTTTCTTTATTCGCCTTTTGCTTGGAAGAACTTCAGCAGCTTCATTAGGGATTCCCGTTTCCTTTCTGGCTTAATCCTTGGGTTCCTGGAACCCGAAAAACTAAGCTCCTTCCATACTAATTAGCCGTCAGCAGGCATATTATGTAAATGTAGTCCGTTAGTCAGTCGCCCACTTTTGCGAAATCCCGCCTTCATGTTCCTTCCACTTTCCACTTTCCCCTTCTCTTAACCGCCAGCTAATTGCTTAACCCGCTTACTCAAATAACACGCGTACGCCGTGTGTTCCCCGGTCCATTCACTAAGCTGTCTTTTCTTCCTTTCTTTGCTTCCTGTGTGCTCCTTTGTCTGTCTAATGATAAGAACTTAATAAGGCCTTCAATTGTTTTGATAAAAGTGGGCACAGCAAATCCCTAAGCGGAATGCACTGAGAAATATAATTGGTAGCTTGTTAAAGAACAAAGAAACATAAGAGAAACATAAAAGAAAGTTTTAAGGGAAATTTTCTGGTTAAAACAATTAAAAAATATTGTTGTTAGAAGAATCCCCCAAAATAAGCAGTTTCTTTGTTTATTAAAAAGAGATAACTTATATATAAATCCCTTTAAAAACAACTTCCAATTTAGTATTTCTGCCAGTGCACTTACCACAATGGGCAGCAGCAATTCGTGGGTCTCATTGCCGCGCCACAGATGCGAGTCCTGCGGCACCGTGGGGATCTCACATTCAAGCGAATTGATTTTCTCCTGCAGGCGACTCAAAATGCGCGGCCTGGCAATTGGCTTTGAGGCCGTCTTAGTGGGATTAGCCGCTTGTGGACGCGTCCTTGCGGTGGCCAACAGCATGGGACTGGTCATGGTCGTGGTCGAAGGAACTGCCGATGCGGATGTCGATGTCGCTGTCGATGTCGATGTTGAAGTCAATGATGGGGATTCCCCGGCGGTTGGTTCTTCCCCTACTTTTGCGGCTTTAACTTTGGCCGAGACAACTGCCAGTTTGTCGGACTTGGGCGGTGTCAGGGCCTTGAGCAATAATTTGGCACGCTTAAGCTCTTTCTGATATTTTCCAGTGCTTGGCGTCGTTGCCGTAGTTCCTGGACTGTCAGTTGTCCTTGGTGTTGACTCAACAGTGACTCTTCCTGCTCCTGCTTCTGCTCCAGTTGTTGTTGTTGGTGTTTTTAGTGTTGTTGGGCTGCTGGTTCCAGTTGCTGTTGTTGCTGCTGTCGGCGAAAAAGTTTTGCCTTCCGGAGTCACGTTCAAGTTGGCGGCCTGAGTTGTATCCTCCGCTGACTTTATCGGACTGCCGTCAGCCCTGGCATCCCTAGCCTTGGCATCCTTGGTTTCCTTCATTAACTTGCGCTTATTATGCAGCAGCATTTCGTTGTACAGCTCCTTGCTGTTGTAGAACTTTGTGGTGGAAAATTCGGGATGCGTGGCCGGCGGATTGGGGGCATCGGCATCGGTTTGGAACTTGGTATTTGCAAAGTCAATATGCGGCATGGCCATAACATCGCTGGCCCTGTGTTGCATCGGGAATTCGAAGCTCTTCTTCACCCGCCGATCGATGAAAGTATCTCCGGGGCGTAGTTTCATGGCTACTTTGGGCTTTGCAGTTGTTGTGGTTTCATGCAGCTGGAACTTGCTTTCGATTTCCGTGATCAGATCGTCCTGATCGGCCAGCAGTTTTCCTGTAAAATCAGGAGTGGTTCCCTGGTTCGAGTTACTAGTCGTCGTGGTTGTAGCGATGGTTGGATTTTCCTCTACTTTGGCTATATTAATTTTGATTTTCTCCTGATTCTCACCACCCTCCTTGTTGATTATCAGCTCCACCTCGTTGGGCATCAGGTTCTGTTTGTAATCCTCCGTGTTATCCAGCTGGGTGAAAACCGTGCGCTGCTTGATCAGCTCTTCGTTATCGTTCTGAATGATGGGCTGGAAATCATCGATTTTGAGCGGATACAGATCCACAATATTCAGCTTGCTGGCCGTGGGCTGTTGCGCCAGCATGGCATCGTAACGCGCCCGCTCCTCCTCGTTGAGGTCGGCCAACGTCTCGGCTACTTGATATGAGGCAGCTGCCTGCATTTGAATTTGCAGGGGGGAAATCGTGGGAGCCATATCCTGCTCCTCCTCCTCGTTGGCATCATCATCCTGATCCTCGGCTTCCGGCTGCTCAGTGGCCATGGTCGTGGATGTGGCTGCTGCTGGTGCAGCAGCAGCAGTTGTTGCCTCCAGTGGCTTCTCGCTCAATTTAATGCGATGCAGTGCATCCTTGATGCCGCTCAGTTCAGCCAAACCGGCTAAAGGCATTTTTTGGGTGGTTGTCATTAGCTTGGCTTTTCGTGTTTCCTCATTTTCCGGCAGCACCACCACTCCCGCTGTTGTTGCTGCTGCTGCTCCTGCTGCTGTTGCTGTTGTTGCTGCTCCTCCTGCTGCTGCTGCTGCTGTTGTTGCCTGCGTTGTTGTTGTACTGGTTGTGGCCGTCGTGGTGGGCGTGGCCGTTGAGGTTGAACCGCCCACAGTTGAAATTTCGACCGTATTCAACAGCGTTCGGTTTTCGGCCAGGGGGCGGCTGCTGGTGGCCTCCAAAGAGGCGTGGCCCGAGTCATTTGTTATGGTTTTCCCCGGGAGTGTTGTTGTTGCTGCTGCTGTTGGTGTTGGTGTTGGTGTTGGTGTTGGTGTTGCCGGCAGAGTTGTTGCAACGACCACCGCAATTACCGATGTAAAAATGCAGATTTTCCACATTTTGTTTGCTTAAAATTTCCCTTCGGGCTCTGCTGGTTTGATTTTTCCTCACTCCAGAAATCCGGTATGAGATTTTTCTTTTTCTATGGTTATTTTTGATAAATATCCGCTATTTGGCTGGGCTTTGGCACATGGCGATTATAACTCTGAAAAATAGAAAAAGAAAATACATTTTATTAGCGATTGTTTGTAAAAAAAAAAATTGTAAAATTTGTTGGTTTAATAAATATTCTGAAAAATGTCCTGACCACAAAATGGTGGATATTTAACATCGAAAAACTGGTAAAGATAGCAAGTTAAATTGTAATCCTTTTCCTATGTTTTTAGTGATAACAAAAGAGGAATATTTTATATTTAGTTTAAATATTCTAAGCTTTGTATTTTACGAAAGGATACTAACAGCGAGCGCCTCTCCTCTGGCAATAAAGCCCTTTGCCCCGGGAAACCAAAAAAAAATATGCCATATTTTATGTATTAATCCGTTGCCTTCTGACTTTCAGTTGTTTGGCTTTACTGGCAGCAAAAATATTTGCATTTATACATATTTATTTATTTTGCAGGGTCTCGCTTTGCAGCTTTGCAAATCCGACGGCACAAATAGAATTTATAATTCAAGCGGGTCCAAATAGCTGGAAATATATTAATTAAAATCCATACATAGTCCGACCCGCACACTCATCCATTATTCGTTCAGAAAATTCCGC
Source organism: Drosophila punjabiensis (assembly GCA_008042585.1). Classification (NCBI taxonomy): domain Eukaryota; kingdom Metazoa; phylum Arthropoda; class Insecta; order Diptera; family Drosophilidae; genus Drosophila; species Drosophila punjabiensis. The sequence goes on from VNJR01006436.1 coordinate 217,880, forward strand.
ACGCATTTTTGGAGTTTCCTCCCCCACTTTTCCGCCTAAAACAATAAACTAGTAAATTCACTGGAACTGCAAATTGCTGGCCCTCTCGACAAGAATTTTTGCGCTCAATGAGCCCGGCCAAAAGTATGCAACAAATTTGTGCACTCGACACTTTAGACATATTCGCATGGTCGGATTATTTACGAACTGAAAATGGCATTGCAATTGCAAAGCGGGAACGAGGGCTTCTGCTGGCTAATCGAATCATTTCAATTTCGCATTTTATCCGGGTCAAGCCACTCATAATTCATTTGGCAAATTGAATAAATGACAGCGGGGACAATAACTTTTACATGCAATTGAATTCGATGGCCCCGATAAAAAGAAGAATGACATTATATAATTGACAAAGCATTTCAACCGAATTCACTGGGGAACTTCAAGGGGAACCGATTGACTTGCGGCTCACCGCGTCTAACCCACTAATGCCCGGTCGCCCCACTCCCTGGGCCTGAGCCCGGTCCAAGTAACTCTCGGCCACTGCTTTTGGCAGCTGACAACTCGCAGTTGATTGCGTCCAGTGGACTGGACGGGACACCCATTGAGCCGAGTCGAGTGCTGCTGCCACTGGGATGAGTCTCGGACTGGTCATACATTCATGACTGGCTCTGTACTTCGGGTATTTGCCTCCCTTCGCACTCTTATCTCTGCAGTTTGTCAGTACAGCTGAAGACGCCGAGTCGCCCCATGAATTACTCGAGTGCACAGAGGAAAAAAGTTGTAAAAATATTAGAATTATTTCATTGGAAAAATCAGAGTCTTGTTGTCCTAAAATAATTGATTTTAGGTAAACATAAATAAGAGAATTATTTCAAGTTTTTAATATCAATCATTTACTATTTTATTCAATTTCTGTATCAGGCAATATAAATTTAAGCTAAGCTGGCCACACTAAAAGTGATATTAATGCGTCGTGTTAGATCCTGTCACATTTCTCACATATTAAACCTTTATTTCCCTGTTAATATGCGGTATAGAAATACATTTAAATGTAAATTTTTGAATGTACTGTTATTAATTTCCTACTTGAAATTGACCTTCAAACCTGTTTTAAAATGAAACAAATTCTCCTACATTTGCTACGTTTTTTGTCTCAGCGTAGATCCTCATGTGTAGAAGGCCATGAATGTTGAATCTAGTTCAACAGTCGTTCGTTGTGGTACTTTATGTGCGACAGATTTATCAGGAAAAGCCATAATCCTGAAGCAAGCAGAGGCAGTGGCGTAGCGCAGAGGAGAGCAAAGGATAAGGATGGAGATGGGCGGCTCCTTGAGCTATTTATAGGCGTATTTTCCCAGATTAAACCAGTTTGAGTTCGCTCTGCGAAATGGTTTCATATGGCCAGTTCGTATGAGATAAGCCATCTCAGAAATTCTGTTTGAATATGGCTTTAGACGTACGGCAACTGAAGTTAAACTGCTGCTGAAACTAAATTGGCCTAAGTAAATGGTGATTGCAGAAGCTCAGTGAAGTGGCAGAGCTTGACTTAATTTAAGGTGATATTAAAGGAAGCATATTTAGAAACGATTAATTTATAGAAGCACTGCAAGTTTATAGCCACATTTACATAAAACCCCTCTTTGTAAATATGTGAATCTGAAATATAATATATTTTGACCAAGAACTATTTACTCACATTTTCACTGCACTAAATATTGCAATGAAAATACACAACATACGATGGAAAATCATTATTTTGGTCCCAAGGACTGCACACGGATTTAATCCCATTCCGGTTTCGGTTTCGATTATTTACGATGGGCCCCGATGGCTGGCCATAAATCAAACACTAGTCGCACACAGTGGCGTCGAAAAGTTGGCTCCTGCAGTGCATGTGTAATGCCGACTAAGTAGCTGTAAAATATATTGCAATTTGTTGCAGCTGCGCAGCCAGGCGCCACTTGGGCAAACATGTCCTTGAGCCTCTCTCTCCCAGCAGGCATTCAATTAATTATTGTAATGACGAAATTAATTAAAACTCATCCAATTTCGACGTTGCGGCTGGGGCCATATTGAAAAGTGTATTTATGTCTCTCTGTCTGTCTGCCTGTCTGTCAGGTAGGGAAAACTTATATAACCGGGCTTCAAAGCAACGCTGACGAATGTCAATTCCGCTTTTAAGCTCCCGGTGAGGCAACATTTGCAGGTGGAAAATTCAGTGACTGGGGAAAAGTTAAGAGCATCAGGGAATTTGCCGGCACAAACAACTTAAGCACATTTCTTTGTTTGGCTGCAAACAGCAGCAGGAAAAACAAATCAAAATCCGCTTAGTTCCGGCTCTTCGGGGACCCCCTTATATATATTTTTTAAAGTCTCCTTAAAGCCAACTCAGTGGTAAGCCTCGATAACTGAGCCCAACTTTTCACGTCTCCCTTTTCCGATTTCCCGGCTTTTTTCCCCCCATCAACTTTTTGCGGTGCGGCTGCACACTCACATTCAACCAAAAATAAAAATCGGGAGAAAAAAAAGCAGTAAGAAGGATAAGTGGAGGGAATTTTCATATTTTCTCTTTGGTCTTACCAAAACGAGAAATGAATTTATGTTCAGCAATTGCCATTTTATGTTTTTTTGCTGACCAGCCAGAGCTTCTTTTTATGGCAATGCCACTCTTTGAAGGAGAATGCTTCAATTAGAAGTGGATGCTTAGCCTTTCGTTTCATTTAATTAAGTTGTCTCAAAAGGAAACAACATTTACTTTGAGTATTTGTCTGATTAAGAAAACGGGAAAAGTTTATTGACTTTGGTTAACCTATTGCTTTTAGTAAATGAATATCTAAAGCTGTAGATAGATAGATAAATATAAACATAGGTGTATCGGATATAATTGAATTTGAACAACTATTGGTTGTGTTTACAAAATTTATCTTTCCATTATAATTAAATTAATTGGTTTTGGTTATGACAAAATTAAGTAAAAAGGAAACAAGCCTTTGAGCCTTTCCAATTTGAATTATTTAATTTATCATTGAGCTAATCAACCTTTTATTGAATTTTATTGGCTCTAACCAGAGCTTAGCATTTAATTAAAAATTCTTTTTGACAAAACTTCCACTCATTATTCCCCAGAATAATAAATAATACAAAAAAAACCGACTAATTTGCACATAAACAAACACGTCATTTCTGTCCATTAGAGGGATTAAATTATATAGATATATTTTTTAAAAATTCCAAAACCAATTACCTAAATTATAAAAATAACTTATGCTTAAAGCTGGCTGATTTTGCAATAACATTATAAAATTTTAATGCTTTGGCAATAATAAAGAGAAAAGCTTATCCGAATCAGCAAAATACCCGCCCACCAAAAATTATGTATTCAAATAGAAAAACTCATTTCTGTAATCCGGGATGAGATCAACATTCAACCTCCCTCAGACGGCTTCCTGTCATAAATCATGCTCGCAAAGCTAATTCCCAGAATGAAACAAATCTTACTCCGGCTTACGGCAAAAAAAGTAAAAAATAAAAACACTTAAAAATTTTCCAATTTACTGCAGCTTACAATAACAGGCATATGAAAACGGCAAATAAAACGTGGAAGACGGCGGAGAAATAAATAAAAAGCCGAAATAGCGCTGAAATGGAGTAAGCCTTTAAAAGAGCGAAGTAGCAAAAAAGTAGGAGAAAACCGTGAAAGAAAAACCAAATAAGGGAAGTTTGCCGACCATAGAATACTCTGGACTCGGTTTGTGCAAAAAAACATTGCATACTTTTTGGCTGCCATAACAGTTGAATGTTGAAATATGGGAAAGATTACAAGGAAATTTAATATTTAGATGGAATATATTTCAATCCTACAAATACTGTTTTATAATTAAAAAAAAATAAAATAATAGTACATTCTAAGGCTTAGTTACCATAAAGTTACCAATAGTTTCCCGAAAATCTTCACACACATTTCCTGTAAAATTATATGCCCTCGTAATCCTTAAATACCGGGTATAAAATGCGAAGGCACAACACATAAATAAACACGTTCAATGGCAAATAAAAAATAAATCAAACATTTCACTTGGCGCCGCACAAAAAATAAATAAAGGCAACAACAAAGCATCAACAAAAAATATTGTAGAAATGCTGGAATAATAAAAGTGAAAATGAAAAACAAATAAAAAATGTGAGCAAAGGGGGGCGTGGCCGCCTCTCCGTCTGGAAAAACTTTGCTGCTTCTCCTTGGGCAAACAGTTGCAGCTCCGAGATGGAGCGGCAGGGGGGGCAAAAGGGAAGCGAAAGAGCAAAATGTAAATAGAAATAAAAATGAAGCTTAATTTAAAATGCGACGAAGCATGCCCCCACACACACTCACACAAAGATATACACATACATATACATATACTGGGACCCATAAACAAGCGCTAATATCAAAAGAGGGGCGGCAGGGGCCTTGGGAGGCGTGGCATTTACACCAGAGATGGGCCGCTGCAGATAAACATAGCGAAAAACATTTTTCGCTCTATGCAAAGCAACTTTTCTCCTTCATTTTTTCTTTTTTTTTGTATATCCCCTTTTTGTATATTTAGAAATGTGTGTGCTTCTTTTTTTTTTGGTTCTCCTTTGGTCGCATTTTTGGGGTAACACACACACACACACACACAAACATACCAGGGGAGGGGAAAAAGGCTAAAAGAAGAAGAAATCTAAAACTCGCAACCGCAAAACCACTTCGCTCCACTCCCCTCGGCTCCTAGACCAACTCCATCCACAAGTTTTTAGGGCTGCCGGTGACGCTTTTTTGAAACCAGCCACAGGGCAACCCTCCCCCTTTAAAACCCCCCACAGCAGCAGCCTCTCCCCCCTTTGACCCAACACTTGCCAAACAGGACCTTAAAGCAAGGTGTGTCCTGGCACAGTGGTGGGTATAATGCTGGGAAACCTGTTAACTCGACTGAAGTGCTGCCTCATTTGCTTCAAAGTTGAGTCTGCCAGTGAGTGGCTGTCTTTGTCACATTTTGCAAATCGGATATTTATAGTGAGTAAATTATGATTATCATGAATTAAGATACTTCAGTTTGACATTTATATTTGAGATATTTTTTTGTATGTTATATAGCGAAAGTTATCCTTGAATCCTTGAAAGCAGAGAAGGCATAAAGTTTTAAAAGATATTGCAAAAGATGCAAATGTTTCACAGGATCAAACTTATCTACAGTATTCGAAATGCATAAAGTTAGTATTTGTTTAATAAAATTAATATGTTATTAGAATAAAATAATACATATATTTTTTATTTAAAGTTAGTATTTGTTTAATAAAATAAATATGTTATTAGAATAAAATAATACATTATTTTTTAGGATATTACATTTTTTAAATAGAACTTTCTATGTGACCTTTGAGTCAAAATAAAATATTTGCAAATTTTTTAATACGATTAAAACAAGGTTTAAAAAATACACAAATAAGGTTTTATAAAAAAGTAAAAAGATAAATATAAAATATACAAATAATTGTACTAAAAAAGGTAAATATAAATTGTACAAATAAATGTACTAAAAATACAAATAACAATATTTATTACAAAAGAATATTTTTTAAATAAGTCGTTCTTATGCTTTTGCTTATTTTCCTCTAAATCTATTCAAGTTTCTCGGTAAATTTCCTCCCTAACTACCTTAGAAGAATCTTATATTTTCTCTTGTAAGAATATTTTAAAACTATTTTCTTTCATAAATATTCCTTTTTGCACAAGTATTTTTGGTTAGCCGAATATTTTCTCAGCAAAACGGAGCATACAAAATGAACTTAATTTCGCATTTGGCAAACTTTAGTTAACTTTTCCACGCACTAGAACAAACACTCGCTGGCCACAGTGCTTGGCTTTTGGGGATGTCTAAAGGGGCGTACGCAGACGGGGGGACTCTGGAAAGGGGGGCTGGGGTGGCTCAACTCAAAGTGTTCGGCGCTGCGTTGTAAAGAACTCGCATTTATCTTTATTTTTATGCCACAAACACGCCGGCGAACGCACAGACCTACTTGCTCAAAGGGAAAGCTGCGACCGAGAGGGCGCCATGGCATCGCCTTTAGTGCGAGGCGTACGGAGCTTATGGCGGGTGCCGTCGGTGGAGTTAACTTTGGCACTCGCGTCTACCCCTGCCCCCTTGTCTCGGCCCCCCTTTTTATGGCCACTGCCGCCCCATAGCCACCCACTTTTGTGTAGCCCTGAGGGCAAAGCCAAAGCCAACATTAGCTGGGGCCATGTTGAAGGCGGTGAACGCATACAAATCACAGAGCGAAGAAGGTGCGATAAGTGCACGCAGAAAAAAGTTACTACAATTTTAAAAATAAAAAATTTAAAATTGAAAAAATATTTAAAATATTTCTATGGTTACATAGAAAGCAAAGATTTCATGGAATAAACTTGTTAAATAATAGAACAATTTTCTTTTGTTTGTTTTTCTTGTCATTTTTTTACTTCGAAAATCATTTGATATCATTTCCTACTTTGAAAATGTTATAAAGGCATTAAAGAAATATATTGCTTTTATTAGTTTAAAAAATATTTTAGCTATTTATAAAAAAATCTAAAACTCAGTATAAGAAAAATATAGTTTGGCTCTTTGTTTTTCTTTACGTTATGTTACTATAAATGTATTATAAGCTCAGTAAAAAAATAAATTGTTTCATGAGTTTGAACATTATTTTAGTGTTTTATAAAAAATCTTAAATTTATATTATTAGAATTATAGAAATATCAAAAAATGTAAAATTATGTTTCTTGAAATAAATAAATTTATGTTTCAGTCAATATTAAATTTACTTTTCGTTTTAACTTTTACCAAGTTAAACCATTTATATGCTTTATGTAGGCTAATAATTTATATATTTTTATATCTTAAAAAATGATTTTCTCAAGTGTAGAAAAAAGAGGCTTTTCTGTGAGGTCGCAGGTCGTCAGGGGTGGCCCATGGTGGGTGTGGGCTTAATCTCTACAATCTTCTAGTTTTTGCTATGTAAAGTGAAGCGCTTAAGGCCTCTTCTCGTGGGGTGACAACATCAGGCAACCGCATACATCCAGTGCCATACCTTCAGTTGGAAAATCGAAGCTCTTGTGCGCCACTTGAAGCGCCTGGCTAAGCTAGAAAAACGAGGACCGAGAATGAAAAGCTGGGGGGAAAACCCGAACGGGGCTGGGGAGCCCACAAGAAGCTAAGTAAAGTTCAAGTGCTGAAAGCCAGATGGGGGAAAATATCTGAGGAGAAGTGGGGACCAGGGACCGGGGACCGGGGACCTAGCACATCTGCCGGTAAATATTATTCAATGTAGTTCTTGAAAGCAAAATCACGTACAAGCTCCGACCGAACTCCCAGCGATGTTAGTTTTAATTTCAAATTATTTGTTTGGGTTCACCGTTTTTTACTTCGGCCTTCGAGTCGTCTTGTTTGCACTTTTCCGTTTTTGTGTTTATATTTTTTGTTAATTTCACTTTGTCGCTTTTTGTTTGTATTTCATGAATTTTACTTTGTTTGCACTGCAAGGAATCGTTTTTTCTTTTTTTGTGGGGCTATAAAATGTTATCTTTTGGGATAGCCACAGCAGGTTGTTATTTTTGTGTGACTGCTTTTGAAGTTTTTGTATTTCTTGAGATATTTTTTAAGTTAGGAAATTGTGAAATATCTTGTACCAACATTAAAGGTTTCCTTGTTAATATTTTTTTGCAATGTTAGTGATTTTAGTTCACTTAAAACAGAGACATCTCTGATTAACTGCAAAGTTTTCTAAGTCAATGGGTTTTATTTATTGTTTGATTGGTACAGTTTACTAACCAACAATCAACTTTTTGATTGAAACTTATCTGTGAGGTTTTATTTATTGCCTAAATGATATAAATCTTCATGTTTAATGAATCCTTTCTATGTTTCTTTTAAGAGAAGCATTAAACATTTGTCAAAAATAATTTTTCTCCCTTTACAAAAATACAAAAAATACATAAATTGAACTATTTGGATTTTTATAACCATAAATAACTGAATAACACATTTTGGACGTTTCATTGAAAAAGGGTAATGAATGGAAAAGCCTCTCCTAAAGCCTTTTGCCATTGAAAACCCATTTTCCATAAATATTTCAGTGGTATTTGTGAATGCCAAAAGGCTGTTTATATTCTTTAGAGCCAACTCGTAGGCGTTTGAATTTGGTTATTTAGTTTAATTTAGACACTCTTGTTGCTGGCATGCACACTTTTATATATATACTTATATGCCGAATTTCGCAAGCACTTGGCCAATTTAAATTAATCCCAGAACCGTCTCAAGTGAGTCGGGCTCTTGAGCAGAATCATGATGATTCGGTAAGTCGGCTGTGAACTCACTTTAATTAGTTTGCAAACAATGTAAACACACTGCGACCGACGCGCTTACACTGGAGTGACCATCGATGTGTGTGCCACACGCTTCCGACTCGAAATCGCGACCAACCGTAACGCTTCAAAGTTACTCCGCTACTGGTCCACAGGATGCTGGCCATGTTCAGATAAACGTCCTGGAGCTTTGCTATAAAACCGCCGAGAGCGAACTGGGCGCTCTTGGAGAGTGCGAGCTCTCGTCCTGCGCACACAGCATCCGAGAGAGATGTTTTGGGTTTTATTTTCAGGGGAAGTTTCTGTCTCTGAACAATGGGGTTTTATCTGGAAATTACCCAAAACATTGGCAGCCAGAACAGCTGGCAAACAGCTGATGGCTTGAGGATGGTTAGGAGTCAAAGCTTTCATAACTTGTGGAGCGTTTTCTCTTCAGACATCCACTTGCACACACAAATATAAATGTTTATATATATACATTTTTTTCCGGCTTCTGGGTCTGTTTGATGTGGCGGTTACTTTGGTGTGTATTCGGGTTTAAGCCCCCCATCATCATCATTATCATTTTCAGCATCGTGTGACGCACTCTTGGAACTGAAATGCTGAAACGCTGAAACGCTTTTCATTATGCGCACTAATGTCTATGGCCTTTATGTCTAATGCGTGCATAAGGACTCCACTCTTGAATCCCGACTTGGCACTGTTTGCACTGCGCTTTATATATATATATATATATAGTATGTTTATAAATGTGTGTAAAGGGTGTGTGTTCCATGACTGCGCACACATTATGCGGATTGGGTTGCTTTATTTGTATTTTTCTTGGCTCTGGATTATTTTTATCATCGCTTGTGCATGTAATTTATTATAATGATTTACACATTAAGTATCATTAAGCCGAGTGCTCGTCGGTGCTGTGTAAGAGCGAATAAATTGCAACTAATTGTGCACAATGCGGCGTATGCGTGATATATCCGTGAAACTTTAATGAGAAATGTGCAAATATTTACACGAACCCACTCGCACTCATTCCCATCCACGGATATTAATATCCCTGCATAGGTGGAGAGGGTGAGGAAATTTTACGCAAATTCTCATCGGCGCCTTAATGAGCAACTTTCCCAGAGGTTGGGGCGGGAAATGCTGTGAGGAAAATGATTGCGTGAAAATCATCGTGCCAGCACGCAAAACTTTACTCCGCTCATCAATTCGAAACTAAGAAGGGAACTTCCCAGCGTGTGCATGATATTTATTCCTTGGCTTCGGCAGCTCCTTTGCGCTCCTTCGCGCTCCTGCTCCTTCCCTCAGAAGTTCATTAATTCTTCGCCAGAGTTCCGCTCGCAATTATGCACGGCGAACTTTGCGCTGGCAGTTAGACAGACAAACAAACGGATTGACAGTGAGTGAGATATTGATTTAATGCATTGCCAAAATGCGCCGCTGGAGTTTTCTGATTTATTTTCGGCTGCCTGAGTGAGCAGTGAAATCTGGCAACAGAAAACTTTAGCAGCTGGCATTAATATACACAAGGAAAAATAATCACGGGACTAATTTTATTCTCAATTAAAAGTAAAATATCTCTTTACCAGCTAAACAGCTTCCAGAAGCTAGTTTGTTGTGTTTTCATTATAATTGCCTATATAATAAGAAAATATATTGTTGTTAAGCCAAACATATTATATTTGTGGACATAATGTTAGAAAAAGACAACTATTAGGGAGAGAAAGTCCATAAAATCAATTTTGTATTTATATTAAAAGTAAAAGTTAGCTTGGTAAATTTTTAAGCCTTGCAGGGAATGGAATAATGGGTTATAAATTATTATAAAATTAAATATACAAATATAAATTGTATTATTGTAATATTGCAAATTATTATACAATTAAATATACAATTATAAATGTTTAAATTATTATAAAATGTAAAATAAAAATCATAAATTAAATATATTTTTATAAACTTTGGAAGGCATGGAATAATGGGTCATAAATTATTATAAAATTAAATAAACAATTATAAATTGGTACAGAAACCTCATTGAAATCTTTCCCAATTTTCTTTTAAATATGAAAGTAACTATTCATCATTAATACCTAATTTGGTGTTGCTGTACCCTTAAAGTTTGGGTAAAAATATCAAGAAAAATATCAGTAAAATTAGATTAGTTAATACAAAAGTTTTAACAGATTTTAATCAAATTAAAACTATTTTCTCTCAGTTTACCCGCTTAAAGGCTTACACAAAACCCACTAAATGACTGTAACTCCCCGGGGAACTTTGTCTGCTAAATGCTTCTATATGGATCCGATATTTCCCTATCGGTAAGCCAGCACACCGCACAAAATGCATTAAAAATTTGCCAGGCATAAAGAACGACGTTCGCTCATTCTCTGGATTTAGCACTGAAAGTTGGCCAACTTTCGATTTTCGTGTGGGCGATGGCTGGTTGAGGGGTTATAAAAAATTGGCACCAAGCTTTATTGCCCCAGTTTTTCCAGTCATTTTTATCTATTTTTCACAACTTGTTTTTTTTTGTTATTTATTTCATTTTTTACCTTTTTTTGTTGCGGCTGGCGCCGGCTGCACCTTGACACTTTTGCAATTGTCGCATGGAAATATTTTTTCAGCCGCTGTTATTCTTGCTCAATTTGTTTGTGTGCGCCCCCATTGTTTGTGCCCCGTTGTTGTCGAGTTTTTTTTTGTATTTCCGTTTTCTCCAACAATTTTTCTTCAGCCTTTTTGTGCACTTTTTTATTTATGGTTAGTGCAGCAAAATATTTCAGCATCAAGCGGAAAACCAAAGTGCAGAGTGTGAGGGCGGGCATCGGGGCCAAAAACTATGTGGGAGCCATTTTAGTTTTTCGGTTTTTCCTTTGGCTCTTCAGTCGAATGAATAAATCATTGGGCACCGAGGGGAATAGTTCGGGGTTTTTGAGGTCCTTTCTGGTAATGTTTGATAATATTTTATAGGAATGTTTGTACTCGTTTTGGCTTTGCATAAATGCCAACCGACTGGCAAAGCCAAATAGAACAATTGCAAATGCTGAGACATTGCCAGAGATAAGAACAGATGTTGCATAAATATTTTGGCCAGGAAATGCGGCCAAGAAAGGTAAATAAAACCAATCAATATAGGGCAAAGATATACTTGAATCAAAAAGATTACAAAAATTATATTATATCTCTTTAGTTTTGTTTTTATTAAAATCAAGCTTAGGCTAGCGAAATTAATTCCGACATTTTGCTTACCATTTCGAAAGGCTAAAGGACTACAATCCTTCTTAAATTGTCAATTTCTGTTAGCAATGTTTCTTTATTCTTTCTTTCTTTTCCATGTCTATCCCATTAGCAAAGTCCCAACCCCATTCAGAGGCCTGCGGGAGAGTAAACTAAGCAAATCTGCTGGCATTTTAATCCTTTTGAAATTTGCTTTAATTAACTCGAATAATAAGCAGCATCCGCACACTTTCAGCCTCCTTCCCTCATTTTCTTGCCCCTTTTTATGCTTTTTGTGGGCTTATGAGCTTTGGCACTTTGTGGTTGAAATTTCGTGTGCTTTTTTTCTCTTTTTTTTGGCAGTCGGATTTCCGACATTTGCCAAAGCAAATTTCAGCAGAGCGGGACTAATAAGCCAAACAAGAGACAGTGCGGAGCGGGGGAGGGAATTTGTGGGGACTGCAGACAAAGTTAATACGACACAGCAGTTGGTGGGCAATTGAAAAGTTTATTAATAACCAGCAGAAACAGCAGCAGCAGCAGCAGCCATAGGAACTTTAAAGGGATTTTTTTTTCTGTTCGGTTATTTTGTTATTTATATGATTTTTACTTTTAATTAAAAGAGAAGGCAAGGCTGAGCGGCGGCGAGTGCGGTCTGGAAGGAAATGTAATTATATTTGAACAGCAGGCGAAATATGTTTTAATTTATTAAATTAAAATAAGCGAAAACAAAACCAGAAAAGGCAAAAGAAAAAAAAAAACGGCAAACACAACTGGCAAAGGAAGCAGCGAGCCGCAAACCGAGTGCCCAAAGCAATTTAAGCCAACGTCACACGCGGCGTATGCGTAATGTGCTCACAACAAAATCAACGTTATGCAAATTTTAATGCGAGCATAAGGCGGAAAGGAAAACGCTACGCTACGCTTGCCAGTTTTCTCTCAATTTCCTGTTACGGGTATTAACAGGGTATTGAAAGGGTATGTCTATGGAAAATGTGTGGAGTTTGAGATGGAAAGATAATGTTATTCAAGCAAATAAATTGGAGAAATTGATGTGCCTCAAATTAAAGCAAGTATTAAATGCGATTTTCTTTAGTAAATTATAGAATAGGTATAGTTATAATAACTTAATAACTTTTTAGATACAAAAAATGTTGCCTACTTTTTTGCAGATAATAAAAATATATCCTTCAAAATACTTAAAACTATTGCAAGAGTTTAATTTAAAAACAACCATAAATAACAAAAAAAAAGTATTTCAATTTAGTTTTAACTTGCCTTTTTCCCAGAATTTCAGCAGGGTATTACTTAAATCCCTTCAAAAACATAGCCTTGCTCCTTCGTCCTGTCGCTGTGCCCTACAGTCACACTTGTATTTACACACACACACAGATACACACACAGACGAATAAATGCTCGCCAGAGCACTCTCATGGCGCGAAATTACAGTCTTGTTGTAAGCACACATAGCGCAAAAAATAAAAAAAAATTGTAATGAGCTTATTAAGTCATATTAAAGTCCAAGTACAACCAATTTGATAAAAACAGCAACTGACAGCAGACAGGCGACACTCGCTGGCACACATGCGAATGTTTTTAAGCTCCGTTTTTTACGATCGCATTTGGCATTAATGTTAATAACAAATGGCGCAGGGACACCACCGTGTATGTGCAGTGTGTAATTTATATGAGCGATGTAAATGAGCCTGGCAGCAGGTGGCTTAACATTTGTGGAGTGTCCAATATATTTCATTTGGTCTCCATCGCGCGGTAAATTGCTCTTAACCCGGCTTAATTGAGTATGAATTAAATTGCTGGTGAACTTGCACTTAAACTGCCTACGATAGCTGGCTTCAAAAATTCAAGTAACGTTGGAATAATATTTCAAAATATTAAAAATATATAAATATCGCTTATTAAAAGAAAACAAAATGCTAGAAGCACAAGTTTGGATGGCGAAAAGTCTGAGCTTGGGTCACATTTATGCTGCGATTGGGTTTAAGGCATGAATGTACTTATTTTGGCACATGAGTAATATTGTTTTCAGAGGTATTTTAAGGATTACATTTTACAAAAAAGGACTCTTATTCGAGAGTACTAGGGTTCTGCCTCTAGTTTAACTAATATATTGATTTCAAATTTAATTAGTTTAATAAGTACTTAACAGAACTGAACTCTAGGTTACTAATTCCTTTCTTCAAGAATCCCATAAGCCTGTTAGTGATATCCGTTGGACTTCGCTACTTGGTAACCATAAGGTTATCGCAGATGAATATTAAATTGAAGAGAAATTTTAGCGAATTCCGAACAAGGCTAAAGAACTGCTTACAAGAAATTACTAGGGAAATGAGAGACAAGAGTAACATTAATAAATCACACATGATGATGATGACAATGCTGCCGACAAATAAAAAAAAGAGAGTAATGTCTTCTTTAACTTTATTTTATTTGTAAAATATTTCATTATTTATATAAAATATTTAAGCAAAAATAAATACAAGTTTGTCTTAAGAAAATAACTAGGAGAACTCATATCTAAACTAAGGTAATTAAAACTAGGTTAGTAAGGGTTCCTAGTTAGGGTTTTAGCCAGAAAGTCTCTATGTCTCTATAGACATTTATTCCAAACTTGAGCTCAAGAACCCAACCTATTCCCTTAAGAAACACAATATTTTTCTTTACGGCTCGATTTTTCTAACAAATAGTTACCATTCTTTTGTAGAAATTCTCTTTGGCTGAGGGGTCAAATTAATTTTCCCTCCCTTCTTTTATCGTTTGGCCGAGTCCTTGGCATTTGGCCGGAAAGTTTTTCCCGGCTTTGTCTTGGATGTTTTTTTTTATTCTACGCCCTGACAGGAAAATATCGACAACGGCAAATGTCGATATCAACAAATTGTTTGTCGTGTTTTTCTTATATTTTTTTTTTCTTCCTTAGCTCTTGGCAGTTGGCGCTTTTCCTTCTGCGCTTTTGGCCCATCAAGCTGTTGACTTTGTCAAGTTGTCGCTGAATTTTCAGGGCTTCGGGTGTTTCGGGTTTCCCATTGTGTATATGTGTGTGGGAAAAACTTTGCGCCCAACACGCAATTGACTGAAATTGAATTGAAAGCTGAAAGCCAAGAGGTGATAAAGAGGACGGTAAGAAGGGAATGCCATCAGGTGCTACACAGCTAATAAAATCAAAATTACTTTTTTGCCAGCGCAAAGTTTCGCAGTCGACGTGCTTAAGGAATTTAAAAAAGTTGTCCAAAAATTGTTAAGCACACACTTCAAATTCAGCCAAATGTGCAAAAGGACAACACACACACACACTCACACTTAAGTACCAAGAACAACAACAAAAGGGGAGTGAGTGGGATAAAGTGTTATTTGAAGTGTCGAATTTGATCAAGCGAAAAGGTGACAGAAAGGCTCAAAAGTTAACAGCAACCGGGGGCCAAGAATAACAAGTGGAAAGAGGTCCTTGAAAAGGGGGGTATGAAAAAGGTTGAATGGCGGCGATTTAAACCAGGATTAAGTGGAATGGCCAAGTCCAGGAAATGAGTATTTGCATAAATTATCAAATGTATTGACTGCTGTTCCCAGAAATCGAAGTTCTTAATATATTTCTCCAGCTATTCATTTGGTATATTTTCCTGCTTTATCTTTTCCCCTTAAACTCATAATTTTGCACTTCTTTTGTATATTTTCCTTACAACCAGTTGGCCACGCCTCATGACTTTGCCATTTATGGCTCTCAAAATTTATTACCATCTGGTTGTCATGTGCAAACGATGCTCTACCCCGTATTTTTCTCAAGGAACCCTCCACCCATATCCTGGGTGTCATTCATTCATTTTAATGTTTTACGTGACCCATTCGAAATCGAATCGAATGACTCATTAAATGCAGAAAAGACCAAAACAAATGGTGGGAAAACGGGGGAGGAGGGACTATGGAGAGGATGTGTTCGAGGTAAAAGGCAATTAACCATAAGAGCTTATGCCATCGAACGTGCCTAATTGCCAGAAAACACTACTCGAATCTGGTTTTTCCTATTTACTTAGTCAAATGGGTATGGCTGCGTGTGTGTGAGTGTGAGTGTGTGGCAAACAATTAGTTTTCCAATTTGGAAACCGAAAATGTTTGCAAACAACACAAATTAAATTCGCCTGAATTGCAGTTGGTAAAATGAGAAGGAGAATGGAGAGATCCTTTTTCTTTCCGGCCAAAGTTTACTTTGCTCTTTGCCAGCCACTGCTTGCGGAGTTCATTTAATTAGTTTTCATTTATCTAAAGTACACGCTTCATTACATAATTTAACAATTCATTAGACTGAGCCGGAGCTCGGTGGTAATTGAAAAGCGCGTCACGCTCTAGTCCCTCGATTTGCCACCCTGGTGGGATACCAGGATACCCCACATCCTTTGATCCCGCCACCAATGCGATCCCCGTCGAATTATCCTCCACCTCCTCCTCCTCACTTAGCAGTCTGCTTTTTATGTTCACTTTGTTATTATTGCCGCCAGACAATTGCTAATGGTCGCTGTAATTATCATTAAATGCTTCGCTTTCTTTTTTATTTCTTTTCCCCATTTCTTCCTTTCCACCTCCCAATCTTCCCTATATTCCTTTTTTTATTTTATATTCCTGGGAACAATGGTCCTGGCTCAACAGCTGCTGGCAACATTTTAATGTGTTTGTAAAAGGATTAAACTGCACTTGGCTCCTTTATTCGAATGCAGAGTGATTTGTGAGTGAATTTAACTATTATAATTGGAGTTTTAAAATCCACTCTTTTTAGTGACTTATTTAATTAAGATTAAAGTTATTATCTCGGTTTATAAATGTAACTTTTAATAGATGAACGCCAAATGAATGTTTATTAATAAATAAAACCTAATTTCTTTCAGTTTCTTTAAGTCAAACCTCTTTAACCTGATTGTCTCACATACAAAATCTCTTCAGTAAAAGCCTCTGTAATTGCGAGGAGTAACACAAAGATAAATCTTTTGCAGCACATATATTTTTCTACTTTTCCCTGTTTGCAACGACATTTCCCACATTTTCCCATATTTTCAGTTGCAGAAGGCTTAAATTTTGGGCAACTGGCATGGCGACAAGTCAAAAATGGAAGCTTGTTTTTGGACTATAATTTCTTCTTCTTTTTTTTTTTTTGTGTGTGGGGTGGAAACATTTTGATGTTTTTGCCAGGACAGAATTTGATTTACAAATGGCACTGGGCTGGCGTCCATCCCCACTCAGGATTCGAGTGCTTTTTCGGAATTCATAAATCCATGTTACCCAAAAACGAGGCGAAACAAAGCGAAACGAAAGCTGAACCAGTTTCGTCTATATATCAAGCTTAATTGCAATCCAGAGCTGGGGAATGCAATTTGGAAGCTAAAGAGTTGACCTAAAGGCATTGTCGGCGAATGTCTAGACTCGACGACCCCGCTCCGAGGCCCGGGCTTTGCTAATAAATTTCTGGGAAAACTCGGGCCTCGGCCCATTAAAAGTGGCCACAGACTGGCTGTCTCGGGTGCGTTATGCGAGTACTTTATATTCAAAAGTGTGTAATTTGCAAAAATGTCGGCTCGAGCAGCGCTCGGAGCACTCCCTGGCGAGCGGCAGCAGCTGTGTTCGTCACATTAACCTGATGCCACAGGGGGAAAAACAGGGGCAAAATGCTGGCCAAGTGCGCAGTAGATTACACAAGGCGAAAATGTGCGAAATTTAAGGTCTTCTGATATTACCAATAATTAATTTTCACTACCTATATAAACTAAAAATGATCTTTTAAGCCTTAGGTAACAATAATTATTCTTTAAATTTCACATAAAATCATTAGTAAATAATTAGTTTCCCCAGAAAACTGTTTGTAATACTCAATTTTCTCACTGTATGTTGTGGAACCTTTAGGCTTTTGTAGGTCGTCAACGTTTTCCTCCTTGTTGTTGGCTTTGTTGTCGTCGCCAGGTCGCGGTTAATTATGTTTTTTGTATGTCCTTACGCATACCAAGAGGCAAAAAGGACGACCTCGCAGTCGTCTGGCCCATGTGTGGGTGCGTGTGTGTGATTATCGTCTTGGATTTAATGCGCACTTTGATGTGAAACATTGCTAATTTGGCTTTTTATGTTCTTTTCTCTCACATTTTTGTCGCCCAATGACTGGCGTTTATACCCGAAGATGGTGATGTTATTATTATTTCAAGATCACTTTTGTTTCGTATTGAAGTTGTCTAAGGATTGACTGAATGATAAGGATTATATAGAATAAAAAAGAAATAATAATATGAATGTTTTGAAGAAATTAGTTTTAATTGAACTTAGCTTATAATGTTTAAAAATTAGTCTATTGAAATATCTATTTAACTTATTCAATAATATATAAGCTTAACATGTTTTGATATATAATTCCTCATTATATAACTCAGATATTCTTATTCTTAATAAGCAACCGTGTCAGTGAAGTCGTATTAGCTCAATTCGTTTCTCAAAATCCATATCAAATGAGTTAGAGCTTAGCAAATGACATTATTAACTTGTGGCCTATATAAAGACTGATGCCGGGCTCTTGGACATCCAGTCGAAAAATATAAAATCGGGGCATTGTGACTCATAATGTTCAAGTTGAAAGTGATTTTTGTGTGCACCTTCATTGCGGTTCATCTTCAAGGATGCACACCGGCAGACAATGTTAACACCAACGTCAACAGTAACCGCTTACGTGAGATGTTCCAGCCTTGTGGGAATAAATACACCAAGCAAATTATACCCCCGAAATTCGAAAAGATAGGCGATAGGTATTTCTACATTGAATGGCAAAAGTCGCGTAATTGGTTCGGTGCGATAAACAGCTGCCGGCAGATGGACGGCCAACTGGCGGTCCTCCGGAACAAGGAGGAGCTAACCGCTATTTTAAACAGGTTGAAGGGACAGAACCATTTCTGGCTGGGCATTAGCGACCTGGCCACCTCGAAGGAGTACGTTTCTATTCTGACTGGCAACAAAGCGCCCTTCTTTCAATGGGATGTCAAACAGCCGGAAAAGATAAATTATTTAGGTCAAATTGAGAACTGCGTTTGCTTATACAACCAGTCAATGCACACTGGTCCCAAAGTCCAAAATTTGTGCAGTAATTAGAAAAATGGAGATATACGCTTGAAGCTTGGTACAGTTAATGGTTGTTGGATATAAAAAGCCTGTGCAAAAATTGTTTGCGATCGGGCCACGCCTTCCTTACCTCCCCTTATAAACAACAAAATTACTCATACGTCCGTTTGTCAATTGATATTGCTTTCAGTTTTACATGGCTTAGATTTTAGTTTCTTATCAGAAAATAAATATTTTAAATGAAAAAATAACTAAAATAGAAAATGAGGAAAGTTTTCGGCTAATTTTATTTATTTTTTTTATCACATATATTTATTAAATTAATCATTTTCTACATCTAAATCAAAAGAATAGTCATTAGTAAATTCAGTTGTGTTCAAGTCATCTCCATCATCATGTGCATCATCTGTATTAATATTATTATTTAGGAAATTGACATTTGGTTGTCTTAACAGGTGAATAACATCTATTGGATAACTGTTGTATTTTTTGTTGACAAGTAGTCTATCGTTGATGTAAATGCTGGAAACAAATGGATCCGACGAATCGAGTGCTCTACAAAAAACATCTGTCATGGTATTCAGTCGACTATTTTGCCTTGCATGCGAACGTCGATCATTTTTATAAATCTTGTTTCGAGCCTCAGAGGTAGGGGGGATGCGGCTACGATCTGAGACCCATGTACTAATATTTTATGTACCGTAGCTGACATTGGGTACCAGGGATATTTTTTCATGTATAAAAAAGCAGCATTTTCACAGAAACTTTTAAATTTTAAAACATTAATTTCAAATTGGCTTG